>BHDV01028420.1:868-102304 GCA_005406045.1 Adoxophyes honmai
ATGGCTAAATATGAGTTAATTTACATTACACGATTTTTTAAACATTGGTCCAAAACCACTAAGGTCAGGTGGGGGAAGAGAAACGATAAGAGGGCTCTACAGACCATAATCACTCATAACTCGACGAGTTATGGTGTGTGGTGCCTCTTACCCCTGCCCTGCCCCTGAATTTCTCTTCCCCCACCTGATCTTATATTACGTTCGTAAAAAATGTGTGCGCCCTCTTAACCATGTCGAGTTGGGTTTTGAATTTTACTATGGCTCCAATTGTATAATAATTAGTATGCCTTCCCAAATGAGGCTGGCAAACCAAATGAATAGTTAAATAGTAAAAACATGATTTATCAGATTTTGTTGTCACTTTAAGTAAAATTTTAAGTTTGAAAATAGATGATGTTTATTTGATGTTGATAATGGTTGCCAGCCTGTCGCCCAAAGCTTGCCCAAGCCTTATTCCTTAATGCCATATCACGACACACAAAATAATAATAATTAAAGGCATTCATATAACCAGGGAAAGTAATTATTTTTACAGCAAATTACCTGAGAGTCAAAAATATTTTCAAAGCACTAGAAGATACTCCAAATTCTAAAGAACACCCTTTTTAAATTCAATAACCTCACTCCAAAACGACACCCTCACTCTATCTCATTAACAAAAATCTGTTCCTGACGGAAGCCGCACCTTTACCCCAATCCGCTTAAACATCACAAGAAAAAATCTGGTTAAAGATAATTACTAGACGAGTGGCGGGAACCAGAAAGCACAAAGGCGGGAAACGAGTTTAAATTTAAGAGTGATTTCCTTGTACCGTTGGAAATTAACGTGTGGTGTCGAGAGGCACTTGTCCTTAATTGTGTGTGACCCTCCCTCGCCCCTGTCATCCCCATCTGCTATGATTATTTGGAAAGGGCACTCGGCGAAAATGTTTTAATTACGCGTCGGTGAGGCCGCTCGGCGAAGCCGTTCGTTTTCGGATACGTCGATTCGTTACGTGCTAATCTTTTGTTTGTTTTAATACGATTCGGATGACTTTAATTGGATAAGATGGCGTTGGATTTGAGTTTCGTGTTTTCGATTTCGTTCTGTTTGTATGTTTGGGAAGGGTTTGATTGTGTATTGATTAAAGTTGTCATGCGATTCAATATTTTGGTAATCTAAGTTACGTGTTTTTAGGGATCTTATCTTTGAAACAGATTGGATTTATTTACATACAATTGACGTTTTTATTGTAAACCTAACAATTATTAACAAGCTTTGATCTTAATTTTCTTAGGACATCAATGTTTTATTATTTAGTAAACAAATAAAAGATAAAAGTACCTTAAGATCACCATTAAATAATGCCAATAAAGCAAAGGCTGTATGTATATCCTAATCGAAAAATGAAACTCATACATGGTACATATTTTTATATCACCGAAGACTCACAAATTTATTCATCAAACCAACATACGTCACGACCCGTATTTGAACTCCAGACTATAAATAAACTTCATAATAAGGTTCTATAACTACGCATCCTCTTGTCATGACATGATGAATGTTGTTTAACACGTTCACAGACCTGTACAAATTTCATATTTCTGGTAAGACTTGAGAATTTGTTTCATTATTCAACTGGGTGTACAAGAAATTTCTAGATTACTCACACCGATTACACTGCATAGAATACTTGTTTTTTTAACCGACTTCAAAAAAAGGAGGAGGTTCTCAATTCGTCGGGATATTTTTTTTTTATTATTATTCATATTTATTTTCATCTTAGGTTAGATTTTTACAATGCTTATATAAAAGTAATAAAATAAAATAAATTACAAAATATACAAATATTATAAAAACCTAACCTAGGGAGCCGTCGGTAACGGGGCAGGACCCAAGCTACCGGCGGTTAGGGCTGCAGACTGAGGAACCTCCTGACGATGCGCGCCGTGTCAAGGAGTACCGCCTTCTGTATCAGACCCTTGAGCCAACCGTCTAGCGAGAGTCTCCTAAGATGGTGGTCGAGACTCTTCGCTATGAGACCGTTTGCTGTGACGACTATCGGTACAATGATCGTCGAATCCACATCCCACATGTCGGTCACCTCGTGAGCCAAGTCAAGGTACTTGCTGAGTTTGTCCTTCTCGGCCTTCACGAGGTTCTCGTCATGGGGGATGGTGATGTCGACGAGCACTGCACGGCGCTGTGATCAATCTATTATCACGATATCAGGCTTATTGGCAACAATAGTCCTGTCCGTGATTACAGATCGATCCCAGTAGAGCGTAGCACGATCATTCTCAAGAACTGGCGTCGGTGTGTATTTGTAATACGGCACTTCAGATTCTACAAGGCCGTATTGAAGAGCAAGTTGCTGGTGGATAATTCTGGCTACTAGGTTATGTCTGTGCAAGTACTCTCCGTTAGCAAGATGAGAACAACCGGAAATAATATGTCTGAGTGACTCACCGGGACGGTGGCATGCCCGACAAATGTCGACCGTACCGTCCTTCAGAATATATTTCCGGTAGTTATTCGTCTTGATAACCTCATCAGCAATTGCACAGACAAAACCTTCGGTTTCCCCAAAGAGGTTGCCGAAGCGTAGCCAGTTTACCGACGCGAGCAAATCTACATCAGGCCCATGTAGGGCCCGGTAGAAGCGCCCGTGCAGCTCCTTGCTCTTCCATACGTCCATGCGATCTTCCGTGCTCAACACCTTAGGTTTACGCCAGTTATTATTATTATTATTTTTTTTATCATCATTATTTTTTTTTATGTGTGTTCGCTGATTACTCGAAGACGCCTGGACCGATTTGGAATTTTTTTTTGTTTGAAAGGGTATAGTTTCCAGGTGGTCCCATTGCCAGCATATCTTGATCTGGTGATGGAATATGAGGGAAATCGAGGGCAACCCTCAAATTTTATTGGCACAGGTAATGTTTTTAGTACATTTTTCAAAGCTACACCAGTATTTACGTCTGGCAGTAAAAAAAATATGACTGAGCTGATGATGGAAGGTCAACTCTTTAATGCTTAGGAGTTAAAGGATAATTCTTTCAATACTGAATGCACCTGCAGACTGGAAATTATAATTTCAGTAATTAGTGAGGCCTGCTGGTGATGGAAGGTCACCCTCATTATTAGACAAATGCTTTCAGTATAGCCCAAATTTGAAGTCGGTTTTTTTTTGTTTAAAATTATTTATAGTCTTTAAATGCAAAAAAATACTTATAATACTTGCAACAAGCACGTTTTTGCATAAATACGGAATGTGTGCCCAGATATCCACAAATTATCACAACTGATGCATACGGTTGTGATTTTTATCTTTTTATAGTTTATTTCAAATACCATCCCATTGTTATTATTATTACTCACTAACGCAAACTCCAATTATGACCATTTTGCCTAAAATAGGCGGGAAAGTAGAAACAATTTATATTTAGCGAGTCCTTGACAACAAAGATTATGGCGTTACGTAAACTCTGATTTTAATATAGAATAAGTAAATTTAGAATCAAGATTGCCATTTAAATGTCGTTCGAATGTTGTCATAACGATACAAATGCGGATTTAAGCTATTTTTAGAGTTCCAACTATAAAAAGAAAAAACAACTCTTACGGAATCACTTCGTTGACCGTCTGTTTGTCAAGACTTTTTTCTCAGAAACGCGTGGAGAAATGTTATTGAAACCGATACATCCCCATTATTGCAAAGGAATCTATAACGTAAATTCTACAATCAAAAAATCACTAAGTCAATTTGTGTTTGCATCGCAAAAAAATGGTGATGTCCTAGTCGATGTATGAGGACAATGGCAAACAGTTTGTCTGTAAAATACCTTTATTATTCATAATTGTTTTATCAATATGCATTTATTTTACACTAAATCTACCTGATTCAAGCCAAACAAAGTTTCTAGAACTTTTCACTGCACGGCACTTAGTAAAAGTATCTAAAATCTCCTATATATTTTTTTTATTTTGGCGATCGCCTGAAAAGCTGTGAATGAGTTTGGTACAAGACTGAACTAAGTAGCCTAGAGATGAAGAGACCTTCACCCAGCAGTGGGTTGAAGTGGGCAGATTCTAACTCCCTACCTTTCTTCCTCTTGTCCACAGAGATGGGTTGACCATCTTCTCGTCGCCACATGATCTTGGGCGCGGGGAACCCATCAGCTTTACACACAAGGCTGATGTTCTGGTTCTCCCGAACCGCGACGGCTGACTGCGTGCTCTCTTCATCCAAGATGTTGGGTGGCACTGGGGACAAAGAAAGAAGAAGAAAAAATAAATTGAGTGAATTTAAACTGTCGAAACCGGTAAATACAAATGCGGGTGAACTTGAACCTATTTAAATGGGGTATCCTATATTTTATCAGTAAAATAAATTAAAAAAAATGCAACACTCCCTGCTTTTGCTGCATTGCTGTGTGCCAAGGAGGTAGACAAGCTGAGGTCTTGCTAACTACACAAACATGTTGCCTAACAACACGAGTAAAAAACAAGTCAGCGACAACTTGGTGACAACGATCGCACCCCCTCGTGTTTTCTTTGATATTTATTATAAATTAAAACATAAAAAAAACCTCGCATCACAAAAGCATCGTGCCGTGTAAACTACCGCATGTCCCATGGCTGAGAAAAGGAAAGCCAGCATCAGATCAGAGAAGTCCGCCTCTCAGTCACACAATTCCTACCACAACTCATACCAGGCCAATAGTAGTACATAATAACGATGATGCTATATCAACGAGACCCAATCACTCGACTCCGCCCAAGCACACATTGGTATCAATTTCTAATTAACCTAAACGAAATTAAAGTCATTTCCCCGAGCAATTTGAGTAATGGGCGTAGGATATCCAACTGATATCGAATCTTAATCGCGGCGTAATGAAATGTAAACAACTGTTCTAATTGTTATTGCGCCGATAATGTGGTACGTTGCGCGGCCGTTAAAATTGCGATACCAGTGATATAGGGATGAACTGTGTATGTGAGATATACTATACCTTTACTATGCAAAAACTCACTTATATACTTTTATATAGCCGTGGCAGCCCAGCGGTTCGACCTGTGGCCTCTCAAGCAGAGGGTCTTGGGTTCAAATCCCGGGCTCGCACCTCTGAATTTTTCGGAATTTATGTGGGATATCGAATTTGATATTTATCACGAGCTTATTCGGTGAAGGAAAACATCGTGAGGAAACCTACACACAGCGACGAAGTAATTCAACGTTGTGTGTGAAGTTCCCAATCCGCACTGGGCCCGCGTGGGAACTATAGCCCAAGCCCTCTCATACTGAGAGATCTGTGCCCTGCAGTGGGACGTAAATAGGCTGATGATGATGATGATGACAATGCAAAAAAGACAGGTCATCTAGTTGAGTCCTAAAGCCTACAGAAAACCTGAGGAAGAAATGGCGACCGCTCACCGGCAGACAGAGTTTTGGAAGACCTTCAGAACTTAGGATAGTGTCTAAGAGATTATTGACTGTAGTGCTGAGGGAGGTCAGCACTGCAGGGGTGTTTTCCTCTCGGATCATTGTATCGGAAATAGGTTAGAATAAGTATAGAGGAGGTGAGCCGGGCGCTCGGCAAAGATAGTCTAAGTTGGTTATAATGTTGGCCAAGAACAGGCCAAAAGGTAGACCATTCGTTCGCTAGGCAGATGGCATGGAAACTGTCGATGAAACTGGTAGCGGTGGATGGATGTGGATTTCATTCAACATAAATGACTGTATTGTAATTTTATAATACTTGTACTGCGTCTATAGTTGGGTTTAGAGACAGATCTTGTAAGTGTTGTATGCTACTCTCTTTTATTTAAAAATTATTATAGATAGTTTGCTGCAACAGCGCGAAAATGTCTAAAAAAATATGTATAGCCGGCCGCGGCGTGTTGCTAGCTCTCGCAATCTGTTCCAAAAGACGTCGATTTAATTTCACTATGTATGAAGTGAAGGCTGATATGATTGATTAATTGATGAAGAAGTTGATGAGGCAAATTTACTTCCCGCCCTTTCTTCGGCCCGACGGCAACCGAAGACGCACGAATTGCTCCGATAACAATCGGAACGCGATACTGACTCATTACTAATCAGCATAATTGAAACTGACACGCGTGGAACGATATGCTAATTAATTACGCGGATTGAGGCGTGCCAGGGGAATCAAGTTCCAACTCGTCATTTTAGGCGCTTCGTATTAAGCTTTGCTAATAAATATAGATAATTATTGTTAGACTAATGAACCCTGAACGCGTCTGACGCGATGTGCTTGAGAGGAGACCACGGACCAGCAAGCGCGGTGTGGGATGTCCACCTACAAAATGGACAGACTCGATAAAGGTTGCCGGAAAACGCTGGGTGCAGGTCTCTTCCAACAGGTACTTATAGCAGTCTAAAGGGGAGGCCTATCTTCAGCAGTGGACGTCTTACGGCTGGAATTATAATGATGATGATGATGATAAATGAACCATTGTGACCAAAGTAGGCAGTCTACTATGTCATGGCTCCTTGCCAACGAGTACAAGGTGAAATGAAAACAAATGAATACGCAAGATAACCAAGATTCAATGAAAGGTGTCTCTTGATCGAAAATAAGTCATATAACTGCATTCCGAATCTCAGTAAAAAAGTAAAAGTTGTCTAGTATACGAGAGTTCAACGCATTCATTGGTTTTTTTAAATACCCTGCGTCCAGAAAAGAAAATCAACTGACAGAGTGCCGAAAACTGGCATAGGTTGAAACTGAAAATGTAAGCAGTTTCGTTATTTTTTTCTAACAGTTAGGTACTGTAATCCGTGAATTTGTGACTAAAAACTAAAAAAAAAACAAACAAAAATGAGGTTCTAAAGAAAGATAAAATGCGGAGATAAAGTCATTCGCGAGCAATATATTTTTTACATGAATAAAGCGTATAAAGTGATTCATTTTTAAACTAAATATCGAATTAAATCTAAATTTTACGAAATTTTCACCTGACAGATAATTATGCTAATACCTAAAGGTGAAACATAAAAAATAAAAGCGCAATTCCCTTTAATGACTTATTTTGTTTGTAGTGCACGGCGGCACTCAGCCGGATACGGCCGTTAGGGGAAGTTTTAAGTGTTTATACATGGGGTGGATTGTGGGGTTCCGTGGGGAAAAAATATTTTTACGTGAGACTGCTATCACTTGTCTCAGTCTTATGGTGAAAAGGGTGGTGTTTAACACGGCGGGAGGCGCGCCCCATAATGCAACACGGATGGTCGCTACTGGGTAAAAAATACCACAGTGTGTTTATTGTAAAAGTGGTGGTTTGTTATAGGTATTTCAATAAAACATTATTTTTATATTATATTTTGTTATATTTTCAACGAAATAATCTGAGAAAAAAGTAGTTACCTCTTAAAACAAAATTATTATCTTTTTTTAAAGACACAGCATATAAATCAGCATTATTTTGCACATAGCTTATAAAAAACCAAAAATTTGACCCTAAACAAATAAAAAAAATGTAAAAACGAGATCAATACAGAATTAGTATCTTGTGTTCTTACTTATAATGATAAATATGACATGCATTAATTTGGCATTTTTTTGAAAAAAAAAAATGTTCAAAGTATGATCACTTTCCTTACAATGTGGCACATTGAATGTTAATCTGACTGTACTTTTTGGGCTCATTCTTCACAAACACACTATAGTTATGCTCTTTACATATTTTTATGACATAAATATCATAAATTTCAATCAGTGTCTTTACTGTCTGTTTGTCTTCTCCTTCATGCTCTGAATTACTTTCATGTTCACTATATTTTTCATTGTCTTCAATTTTAGAATTATCTTCTTCTTGACTATTTTCTAAATGCAGTAAAGTTCTATTTGTTCTTCAATGAGTGGAAATAAGGCATATTTATAATCTAAATCAACAAAAATGTAAAATGTAGACTGTTAAAAATAATGACACAAATAGTCGCTACTGGGTTAAAAATACCCATTAGCACTTTAGATGTGTGTTTTAGCCGAAAGCCGCATGCACATTGCCTACATATTCCAAAAAGCAGTCTAACGTACGTTTCTCGGAAGGTACCTAAAGTGACTCGGCTCAAAATTAAGTAATAAAATAAATATTTGCGAATTTATGCACCGTGTGGTAAATTTTACCCGGTAGCGCCTCCCGCCGTGTTAATGAAGTTCAAAAGTGAAATTACCTACGTGGATGATGTCATGTTTTTGTCAAGTAGTGGTTAATTTAGATAACTCTTTGTGTTTGTAGCTTTTTTACTAAAGGCCGATTCACTCAAATGAGAATGCAATTAAGTCAACCCACTTTTTTCTTATGAAAAAGTGATTTACTCGTGAGAAACGAGTGCATTAATCCACAACAAACAGGTACTTATTAAGTTAATTGGTCCCTAAATATTCCGAACCTTTTTAACGGACAAAAGGACCATGGTCAAAATGGGCCTGGAACCAACAGCATTGAAATTTATGTCAATAAATAGGTCTTAAAATCTACTTTATTTCATTATATGGGCACAAAGTCGAATTCCATTGCAGAACTAAGATATTTGTATTTTAGTTACGGTGAGTTCAGTACTTTTAGCTACGAAAAATGCATTCGGAGAATATTTATATTCACAATAATAGCGAATGTGTTGGCGAAAATGTGGGTAGTTGTGAACCGCGTTCGTTGTGACTAGCAGTTGCACGGTTTTCCGTAGCGGCAGCGCGCAGTGCACGTCTATGATGATGGGCCACGGATTGGCTCGAAACATGTCGAGCTAATCTCGATATAAAAATATGTGAGTAGATCCACTATGAGTGAGTTTCGCGGTAATTTTATGTTTAAAACCATCAATTGCTCACAAAACTTATTTTTATTTTACACACTAACCCTACCCTAAACCTGTTTTTAATAGATTTTATTGACTCTTAAACTAAGATTTAAATATAAACATCTCAGTTCTCCCATGGAATTCGACTTGGTGCCCATGCAATGAAATAAAGTAGAGTTAAAGACCTATTTAATGACGTAAGTGTCAGCTCTGTTGGTTTCAGAACCAGGCTTCATACAAAGTTGCCCATGGTCCTTTGTAGTTTTCTTAGCAATCTAAAAGTAAAATAGGAAATTATTAATTTAACGACGAGTAATTTATTTCTGTTTGTAATGCTGTTTTCAATATAACATACATAACATACATACATATTCTCACACCTGTATTCACAAGAGGGGTAGGCAGAACACATGAACTAAAAAAAAAAATCAGTGCCACGTCTAGCAATTTCAGGATATCCAGATGGTTTCAATATAAACTGGGGCAATAAACCTTTTGGGGCAATACCTTGGATGTATTGTGGATAGAGACGAATTCAACACATAGATATGTCACGCTTGTTATACAAATGGGGGTAGGCAGAGAATAGCAGCAGAACATAATATTCAGAATTAGATACGGAACCAAGTCCCCTTCCCCTTTATTCACTTAACAGCGGCACTTGTCAGTCGCTACACGTTGCTGTTTACGTGTTTTTAATTCATGGCCATTTTATTCACGGAAAGTGTTAAATTAGTACAGTCGACCAAGAAATTGGTCTACCCCCTCAAGATCGATATTCATTTGAACCTCATGAAACAACAAGGTCGATTACCCCTCGCCATCATATTATGACAGTGACAATGTCAACCTTAGTGATAATTTTGATGTCACACGAACATTTGTCAAAAGTGGTAGACCACTTTCTTGGTCGACCGTACCGCTAAACTCATTTCGTTTAGTGGTTTGGTTTCACATTAATGTGTATAAACATTCAGGGACAGCTTTTGATAGATTTTTTATTTCTAACTAGCTTTCCGCCCGCGGCTTTACTCTCGTGGAATTCGGTTATATTGCGGTATAAAGCACAACTATAAGAAAACTTGTCATTTCCACGGAAAAAACTAAGAAGCGCGATGTAACGCTAAAATAACTATTTTAGATATCTACCTAGCTATCATTTCACTTTTTACGTATTTAAAAAAATACATCGTTACCACACACACACACACAGCGCCATCTCCAATCCATCCCTCAAGCACACCATATTTTTGTTTTCCCTCGGGAATATAAATTTTTCCGGGATAAAAAGTACCTTATTTAGTAAGGAACTAAGGATTTTGCCGTGTGGTTTCGGGATCAGAATAAAACTTTTCAATTTATTTTCTGGCGTAAGAGGTGACTAAGAACATTACGTTAAAGTGTATTTTAGGCGACAACCTACCCTATAATACCTCTTATATCTAAATTGAAATTTTGCTAGAAGTGGCTTTATAATCTGACATAATCTTGGTTTTGCCAACGTAGTAGCGTTTTATGTGCCGTATGCATGTAGATTACCTTGTCTTACGTAAGACATAATGACATAAATTATTACATGCCAAATAAGCTATTTTACCAACTCCTCTCAAATTTGACAAAAGACTGTCGCTTGAAGTCTAGGTTTAATATACATAAATGCAAACTTTCACCCGTCCACACTATCGGTACAAACTCCCGGCTCTGTCACGGTCACGTTGTTCGGTCCGGCGAATTGTCACTAATCTGGACCCGCCTTAAAAAGAATAACGGCCAGTGCCACAGATTAGCTCACAAAGCATTCAAACTTGTAAAACTCTTTTTTAATCTGTGCTTAGAAGAAACTTCAAAACAACTCTTGTACCAATTCTTTTTGTGCCATTTCTCCTCAGGTACTACAAGGCTACCTTTTACGCCTGTTCCCTTCAACAAAAAGGCATTATTAAAATAATAACAGCAACTGCCTTTTCCAATCCCCGTCTACTGTTCGAGATATTTACGAAACAACGGGCAAAAGAAAATGAAAACCTCTCAAAATGTAAAGAAAAGTAATTAAAAGTTTTCCCGTAATAAACCCGGCAGGAGTAAACAAAGACCGTTTGCAAAATATTTTTAAGACTGGAAATGTGGGGGCTAACGACTTAATATACGTGTGCTTGCTTTTCCTGACCTTACTTGGCGAGTTTAAAAATGTTCTGGTAAGATGTTTCGGAGTGGCTGCATGGAGTTGCGGCCTTTGCCAAAAAAATGGAGACTGTCAGATATTCGTA
Source organism: Adoxophyes honmai (assembly GCA_005406045.1). NCBI lineage: Eukaryota > Metazoa > Arthropoda > Insecta > Lepidoptera > Tortricidae > Adoxophyes > Adoxophyes honmai. Next base: position 11,952 of record BHDV01028420.1, read on the forward strand.
TTGGAAAGAAAATGGATTATTAAGTGATTTGTAAGTTCACCTATTTAGACATCATGTGATCTATCCTGTTTTGTTGCTTGTAGAGATTTTAGGTGTGAAGTTTGGTCTAGAATACCAGCTCTTCTTTTTTTCCTATGTAAGACGTAGGAGGTGACTAAGTACCTAGATATAAGTTTAGGTATGTTTTGGGTGACAGGCTGGTCACTATTGTCTTCTTTTATCTATGCTTAAACCTAATAATAGGCTAAATGTGGCTACGCAACGTGAAGTAGTCATGGTTTTTTTCTATGCAGCGTTTTGTGTGCATCCAATCTGAACTGAGTGGCAACGGCGAGTGCTTTCTCGACCGCTAAATTACGTCTTTTGTATTTATCTCGTACGCTACCTAAATATTAAATAATAAACTATTGTGCTTTTAATAACCAAAGACTTAAAGTTAATTTCGTAACTCCTACAATATTATCGCTCAAGAGTAAGACAATTCTAAAAAAGGGACAACAGAAACGTATCAACACAGTTCACCATTTTGTTTCGCGCCACAGGGCATCCAATCTGTTAAAAGGACTACTCAGCGTTTTCATGTAATCGAAGAATCTAAAACTACTCGAGCTAACGCTTTACAAAACCCAATTTGATTTCTGAACGGGATTGTTCCCGATCCAAATCGCAGATAAGGTGATCATTTATGCAACAGGATCTCCACGCAAAAGGAGATCAGAACTTGCTGCGGCGAATGTATAAATAACTAAAGGAACTTGGAAAATGTAGTGAAATAAAACGGGTACAACACTCGTGTATGTATATACATACATGGAGAGGTTGATACATTTCGGGCCCATTCGTGATCTATCGAGAACAACGCGCTATAAATCGGAGATGATATAAAATTGGTGACCAGTAGTAGTTGAAAAATAATAATAACAGCTTAAGTTGGAAGTAATAGGCTGGGTCTCTCAGATCTAGATCCTTAACATTGTTAGTCCTAAAGTCATTGCCCGAACCGTTTTATCCTAATGGGTATTAGCACGATTGATTGCAATAAAAATATTTTCCATAATTCAAAAATAGTTAGAAACCAGATAGGATGAGTTAGGTTAGGTTTGTTTTATGACCAGACGTAGCGGAGCGAGCGAAATGAGCGAAATGTCAGAATAATCGTTCTTGAAATAAAAATTGTAGGATAACTAAAAATATGGTATATGAGTGTTAGTATAAGTGATCATTATGACATAAAACATTAGGGATTTAAATATAGATCTCAATATGCTAAATTAGGCAGTCTTAACTTAAATACGGTTAGTAATGTTAATACATCCAACTGTCAACGCATTGGCGGAGATTTCAAGCCATAGACTCAACTCTTAAGTTTTACTCACCAACAACTTGTAGATACCCGACTTGGCTGATCATCGGGTTCGTGTTGACCTGGCACATGTAGTATCCCCGGTCCTCCTGCTGCACCTGGCTCACGTGCAGCAGCCAGGTCATGGCGTTGTCGTGGGAGACGGAGAACCGCGCCAGCCGCGTGATGACGTGCCGGTGGATCGTCAGGATCATCTGCCGGTCGATGTGGATCCATGCCACCTGAGGACAAAAAATAAAGTTACAAAAAGAAAGAAAGTACCAACGCGAACCGGGATTGTTGAGCCACTTACCTATGTTTGTAACTTGGTCGTGTAATACTAATCCAATAGCTAACATCTAGTCGGTCACATCGGTCATTGATTACTCGTCTAAATTGCGAACAGTGGCGAGTGGCTCAACTATCCCGGTTCGTGACTGTACGTCGCTGGTCGCCGAAAAACACAATGCAGGTCGCTTCCAACAGGTACTTATGGAAGTCTAAAGGGGAAACCTATGCTCTGCAGTGGACGTCTTATAGCTGAAATGACGATGATGATGATGATATCGCTAGATTCCTTACTGAGGTAGGCAGACCACTCGATACATACACAAACCATGAATATTTTACGTTTCGTGGCCACGTCTACCTAAGGTTATAAGTTAAGAGTTTCCATTTCTTCCGTGGATATCGTGAAAGGCAACTAAGGAAATAGTTTGAAATATATTTTAGGCGACATGCTAGTCTGTCACTATTTTACTTGCCAACTCAGAACTTAAAAAATATACTAGTAGTGGCCACGAAGCGTGAAATAGTCATGGTTTGCAATTGTAGCGTTTCGTGCGCACTGCCTACTTCATTAGGGATTACAGATGTTATGTATCTATTTTAAGTATGTCATTATATTTTTTTTCAGACTAAAAACAGATAAAAGAGGCAAAATTCAAAATTCAAAACTTTGTTTGTACAAATAGGCTCCTAAGAGCACTTTTACACGTCATTTTTGAGTCTTCCAGCGCTTCAGAAAGACCATCATTTCCAAGCAAAATGCGCTGCAAGAAACTTGGCAGAAAGTCATTCTTTCAAAACAAAGAAAAAAAATGGTAATTAATTAATAATGGTAAAAAGGCACTAGACTATATCGTATAGATTTACTGTCGTAATTCACCAAGGCATTTAGAACACACGTAGGAATAAATAAATTTACACAGTAAAATGTGCAGTCCAACTAATTGTCTTCTAACCAACAGCAGACCGTTTCCTAGTAAACAGAACAAATATTTCGTCGACAAATACAAGTTTGTAAAAAATATTTTTCAGCTTCTAGTGAACCAGGAATGGATAGTACACGAGATGTGTGCGAAAATTGCCCCTCCTTGACAGCCAGGTAATAAAGAGCTCGTTCAAAATTCCCCGAATAGTTTCTGATATTGAAACATTCACCAAATTCTATTTCCTTTTCAAATATTCATAAAATCTGTATCCGAGAGAATGTTCGTTCGGAAATTGAAACGCAACCACTCGCCACGCAGGCCCTTGTCATTAGCTCGTGGATTCGATTATGTTCGGAATAATAGTATTGCATCGGCATTCAATTTATGGATTACTAACTAAAACCCTACCTGTGTAGTATCGGCTTTAGATTAATAATTTTCTATTTCTTCCACGGATGCTTTAACCTCCTAAGGCCCATGGTCCTGCCTATAGGACTAATGTCATAATAAGTTTGAATTTTACATGAATGACACTAAGCCTCAAATTCAAACGATCAAAAGTTGGTGCTGGGCCTTAGGAGGGTAAGAAGCGACTAAGGAATTTGGTTAGCCTGGCGCCTAAAACATACCTTAACCTAATTGTCTAAGTCTCCTCTAACTTCCACAGAAAAAATGGAGAGGTGCTATTTTAAACCCGACACCACATGGATTAGTAGGTAAGATTTACTGAAAAAACAAATGCATCTTTTAAATTCTCCTATTTAGATTTTGTTTGTTTTTTTTTTTATTTAATCCCCGTGTGGTGGTACAAAATAATAACTTTCCGTTTCTTCCGTGGATGTCGTAAGAGACGGTTAATAATGTAAAATATGATTTAGATGTCAAGATAGTAACCTGTCAATTCTGCACTTCATGTAACTATGTTTAAACCATTAAATTTTAATGTGCTACAAGCGGTTAAGAAACGAAGAATAGTCATGGATTTGACTAAGTAACGTTTTGTATAGCCCATTAGGGAATACGGGCGTCATAAATATTTAGTACCCGTTTAGTTAATCAAATACAGTAACACAAATAACCGACTAGACCTGTTTCTTTTATTCATCTAATTTAATATTACACGAAATAGTTTTCAATTGAAAACTAAATGAAAACAACCACGTTCCCAAAATGATTTAACTGAAAAACAAGTACTAGTGCTTTATTCAGCAAAATACTCCAACGCTTAATTACTTTGAGTATCGCTAAATAATACTAATGCGAAAATAATTACAGACGAAACGTCTAGAATATTAATCATAATAAAACTTCTAATCACAAACGGAGCGTAAATAATTCACAATCTAATCCTTCAAAGTCCACAAAACCATAAATACAAATACATTAATATTCAGCAAACCTTTTAGGCAAAGAACTAGTACTTATCCTCTTAATCTGTTCGCTTTGAAGTGCAGGTTTCAATCAAACCTTTAAACTACATCTGAGGACAGAAATCTATAACCTATTCACGGAGACAAGTAAATAAAACACTTTAAAACATTTAGTTTGGGGGGGGGGGTTGACCAAAAAAAATTCGGCCAAGTGCGAATCGGACTCGGATGCGAAGGGTTCCGTACCATTAATCGCCCAATCACACCATATTATTTTCTACCTGTTACCATTATTAAATTTATTATTTATATTAGGTATCCCAGAAACACCAAAAATCACGATTGTTGAATGGAAGCCTGATCTTTCCGGGGGGAGGGGGTGTAAACTGAGTCTTTTACATTTATAATAAGGTAAAGAAAAAACAAGGCTACCTACTAATATTATTAATTCCATTAACAAATAATAATTTGACGCTTGAAATTACACAAAAAATTACTATGAAGTCACAATCTGTCAAAGGCTTTTTGATAAAACAAAAGTAGCCAAGTTTTGACTGCATTTTTTGATTTCCCCACTAACTTGTTACCGTGAATGAGGTATATGCTCGAGTACCATCGCGAACCGGGATTGTTGAGCCACTTAACTATGTTTGTAACTTGGTCGTGTAATACTAATCCAATAGCTGACATCTAGTCGGTCACATCGGTCATTGATTACACGTCTACACGTCTAAATTGCGAACAGTGGCAAGTGGCCCAACAATCCCGGTTCGTGACTGTATATATTTGTCTCCGGAGTCGCTTTTAAAGACTGCGGTGGTACCAGGATCGCATAGACAGCAGGAGCCCACGTACCATCGCGAACAGGGATTGTTGAGCCACTTAACTATGTTTGTAACTTGGTCGTGTAATACTAATCCAATAGCTAACATCTAGTCGGTCACATCGGTCGTTGATTACATGATTACACGTCTAAATTGCGAACAGTGGCAAGTGGTTCAACAATCCCGGTTCGTGAAGTCAGTCCTGTACATCGTGCTTTGTTTATTTTGACAGTAGCTGCGTTAAATTTACCCGGCGAGCAGAGATGGGACCGTACCGCTGCCGCAGTGCGCCGCCGATACTAGCTGCATATTTTATGGGCTCCACGACTCTGTTGAACCTGTGAACGTAGTTTAGTGTTTGCTTGAACTTCGGCTTTGGCAGGATCGATGCTTAAATTTGGTTAATCGATACACACTTAGTATTATTTAACACGATGGCGGTGAATTGAAAAATTAATTTTGATCAAATAAAAACAAAAACAGGTCTGTTGGGCGAAAATCAGACTTGACGCGATGTTCAGTATTTTTGTTGAAGTTTCACGCATTTTAAAGTTGCCCATTTGTGGAAAATTTACAGTCAAAGTTAATTTAGAAGTTAAAAAGGCATTTAAATAGTTTAATTTAATATTTTGTCGTTCCCTATATTAGGTACTGCTCCTCTCTGCTACTCAAAGGTTGGCTGGCAGCGATCCCTTTTGGGATTAAGTCTACCTTTGTAATTTCTAATTTTTATTTGCTACTTGTCTATATTCTTTGTCTTTTTGTACATTAAAGAGTTTTTTTCTTACTTACATAGGTAACAATATTAATAGTCCAAAAATATCGATTATTTTCAACAAAAGGTACTTTATAAAGCGTAATTTTGTATCCATTTCATTTTAAACAAAGCAAACCTGAAAATAACCTGCTAAGAGACTTTACTACAGAATTACCCATCGTAGCCTCCCCGAACTTCGAATTAAAGTCGGTTGTAAATCAATGCAGTCAGTTGAATTCCTAGGTATGATTAACTGCGCGTATAATTCATATTCCAGTTCCGGTAATAGAGCACCTTCTCTATTAGGTTGCTGTACAGTAGCTCTTAATACAGCAGAAGACTTAAAAAGCGACTTAGCATTAGATCAGTTGAATTTCTAACCTGAACGGTGGGATTAGGATTGAGTGCGTCGACTACACTTGTCTCTTTTTAACTAGAAGAGTAAAAATGTCAAAGACACGTTCCTGAGCTAACCGCGTTGGGCGAGCAATGTTCGTTCTTTAGGTTGATAAAATATTAGATGGAACTAATCATCTAGCATTAGTTGAGAAGGAAATATTGGCTCACAATATTTGTTCAAAGCAATAAGTGAAAACGTAGCTTTGGGATTTTTTTACGATTTTTCTATCAAATTAGGTAGCTAATTGTATATAAGACGGGCTTATACGAGACAATAGGAACAGCAAATGGATACATCAAGGAAGAAAGCCAGTTTTATTTGCCGCACTGTTGTTTTAGAAAATAAGAGGCAGAGTAAACTGTGTAAGAAAATTATTGATTAAGTTCAAGCGGCTCTTTTAGGTGACTACTATACAGCGAGCATATTCATACGGGCATATAAATTAATCCAAACCTAGTTCACGACCGTACAAATCAGAATATATGTCAAAGCAATTTTGTTAAAGTAAAAATAATAAGTCAATTATTTTTTAAAGTACGACCGAGCAGCAATGTATTGCGTCCAAATTAACCTGACTTGACAAACGATAACTTAAGGTGTAATTAATACAATACCGTGCTCGATTATTTTGTGTGGAAAAAAATACGCAATTAATGACCGAAATTTATGTAAATTTATAGTTTAGGACCAACACTAATTGACATCAAAATATGCGCCCGTATTAAATAAACACACTGTATATTTGTCTGTTATATTTTTGTCTATGCGCAAGCCATGTAGAAAAATCAGTGAACCTATTTAGTAAAAACTAAAAATGTAAGGCAGCTCCTGTCATTAACTCTCTGTTTTCCGCTACAATAGAGCTTCTATTAGGTTGTTACGGGAGATAATGTGCTCAATGGAGACTGTTTGAAACTATTTCGGCTCGGGTCGTGAACTCAACACGTTTTCGGATCAATTTCGATTCTATTAATATTACTATCTGAAATTATTACTTGAAATGTATCTTTTAACATAATTATAGCGTCTAAGAATTAGTTTTAGAGCAAAACAAGTTTAATATGATACGCTGGAATATGGTAGAATATTTTAGAAATGAAAATTAAATTGTCATAATCCCTTTTACAAAATGTTGCGTGATATTAGTCTTAAAATAATATTATTTTGTTGTTGGTGTTTTGGGTACCAAAAAAGTGCTCTTCAATAAAATAAAAATATGATATCATCTGGCATTAGTTAAAAAATTTCAATTTATCTTTGCTAAGTTCTCATTTAACAGCCGTGGTAGCCCAGCGGTTCGAACTGTGGCCTCTAATGCAGAGGGCGATGGGTTCAAACCTCTGAATTTTTCGGAATTTATGTGCGAAATCGAATTTGATATTTATCACGAGCTATTCGGTGAAGGAAAACATCGTGAGGAAACCTACACACAGCGACGAAGTAATTCAACGTTGTGTGTGAAGTTCCCAATCCGCACTGGGCCCGAGTGGGAACTATAGCCCAAGCCCTTTCATACTGAGTGGAGGCCTGTGCCCTGCAGTGGGACGTATATAGCCTGAAGTTCTCATCTTGCAAACACTGTTCGCTCAGAAATCCATGAATTGTACTTACATTTTTTTATACAATGTCATAAAGAAACAAAACAGCTACACACAAGTATTTATATCAAGATAAGATCGACAAGTTTTACGCCATCATTGGAAACAACACGCCACTGGCAATAGTTAAACATGTACTCGAAATAAAAACGAAATGAAGAATATTAATTCGAGTTATGACTGAGTGTCAGTTATATTTTAATTAAAAATCATTTTTTACAACACTAATATCTAAAATAAACTAAAAAAATACCCTTCATTTCATGAACATTTCAGTGATGGCGCCCAACAAGGGGCCAATTTTGGCCGATCGAAATGCTGGCTCAAGGATCCCGAATATTCGACCAACTGGGATTAGTACATCAGAATACGGTATTCTGTTAGTTTTTATTTGACAAAAAATAGTGCTTTAATAACAATTATGAAATATATTTCCTATGTTGAGCTTCAAATCCCTATTTCTCTTGAAGATATCCAAGACTTTTACACACGTTTCTTTCAATATACAGTTAGATATTTTTTACTCGATTATTTACTGCACTAATACCTAAAACACTCGTAAAACGCCACAACAACGCCCTCTTCAATAAGAACATTTCGATGGCGCCCAACAAGGGACCAACTTTGCTGAACCAAACTGCCGGCTAAACAGCCCCAAATGTTCGACCAACTGGGACCAATGCATCGGAACACGTTATTCTGTAAGTCTGAATGTCAAACAAATAATGTTTTAATAATAATTTAGGGCTTATCATTTGAATATTCATACAGACCTACAAAATAGTTACAGTTTTTCGATTTATCTATGCTCAGTTTTTGTTTTTCAAACCCTGTTCTCTTGAGGATATTCAAGTTTTTTATTAACTTTTGGTTCAATATACAGTCAGTTACTTATCACTAACAGCCATTTACACCACTATACCTAAAACATTACAATAAGAACATTTCGATGGCGCCCAACAAGGGACCAACTTTGCCGAACCAAACTGCCGGCTAAACGGCCCCGAATGTTCGACCAACTGGGACCGACGCATCGGAGGGTATTCTGGGAATGCAAATTATCATCTACCGGCTGCAATGTAATTGCTCCACTCGACATAATTCCAAATGCCCTGCGAATGCCGTTATAGCGGGAGCTGGTACTGTTCATGATTGTAAATTTATTGGTAACTGTCGGTTTTATTTGGTTAGAGTATAGTCAACGAAATTGAAGGTACAGCAAGTTGATTTTCTTCATGATTTGGTGGCATTATAACGACAAACTTCACTATTAAGTTTTATATTAAGCATTCAACTGGCAATCAAAATCTGAATATCATGCAACTGACTGGAAGAAGTATTTTCAGAATGATGTCTGTAATATCTTATTTACCTGACATACTTGAATACGATTAAACAAATTATTACTGATTAAAGAGGTGAATTTATTTCACCTCTTCTCATTTTCATAGTTAAAATTTGGGTGTGGTATTTCCACACTGTTACAATGTCCATTTCCTCCATGGGTATTGTAAGAGGTAATTAAGGACACAGGTTAAGGTATGCTTTAGACGACAGGTTAGCGACCTGACACTGAAATACTTTTGTCTCTGTCTACCCCATTAGTAAAAAAAAATTAAATCAAAAATTCTTGTTAATTTTTAACGCCACAATAATTCAAAATCCTCAAATTTCAAAATAAATCCGGCAAGCTAACACACAGGCTTTATTCTAGACCTGTTTGCATACTTGAGCACTAACACCAATATTTGCAATAGCACCGCAACGAAAATGTCTATCATTAAAATCCGGCGGCATAAACTTTGTAATCCCATACTTAATCAGAGGAAACGGCATGTGAACAAACACGAAGAAGCATAACTCGGCAAGTGAAAAGTTGCCTCTTGCGGAGTGGCAAAGCCCCGCTAAGCTGCTTTACTCCTTTTTATTCCCTCCACATACTTAGCGGCAATTTCAACTACATGGCCCGCTTAGCTCGCGTTACCAGAGGCACCGCGACACATGCATCACATGTGATACACACAGACATGATGGTGTATTATATGCGATACATGTTTAGTCACCGTTGACACTGATGAAGCTACGTCTGAGGGATAGAAATATCATGCGGGGATTTTCATTACTGCATACATCCATCCCTCCTGGTTTTGTCTGTGTAACATAATTTATGTGTGTATAATGCCTATTTTGGTTTGTACAGATGACGCCACGTGTAGTCTATGGGACAGAAAATACACTGTTTTATTCTTGTCATTTCCTAAAAATACCAAAGTACATTAACATCACGCCTGTATTTATAAAAGGAGTTGACAGGGAAAACGAAACGTTACATAGACAAAGCATTGATAATTTCACTCTTCATAGCAAAAATTTAACACAATTTTAGGTCAGAAGTTAGATAAAAGAGTTATAATAGTAACTCGTCATATAAATTATACCTTAGCCCGTATCCTTAGAGAATACAGTCACCGACGTAAAACTTGGCAAGGATTCAATTTAACATTAAACTACCGTGAGACTCACTCATGTTGAAAATTTTCGGATATCTCGATTTATTAAATGTGAGTTATCCGAAAATTTTCAACATAAAGGTTTCAATTAGTGGGGAAAAGATCGTGCTTCGCTTTACCATAAAAAAGTGCGCAAACTTACTACCACTACTCAAGAGATTGTCATGTTACAATCCGGGGACTGTGAATGGAGAGATGTAATTATAAATCCAGCAACTCACGGGATATTCAGATTTTTAGTCCGTTTTACCGTGTGGTGTCGGGACTAGAATAACACCTCCCTATCTCTCCCATGGTTGTCGTAAGATGCGACTAAGGAAATAGATTTAAGTATGCTTCAGGCAGCCTGTCACTATTAGCTATTAGGTATACTACCTCTTCCATCAGTTTTCAAACCTAAAATTATGTTAGAAGTGGCTGAGAAGCGTGAAAAAGTCATAATTCACGTTTTGTGTGCTCTGCCAACCCTATTTGGGAAAATAGGCGTGATAACGTTTTTTTTTTTTTTTTTTTATGTTGTTGTTTTGTTGTTGTTGTAATCCGCCCTTATGCAACTCGAGGCTAGATAATAATATGTATTCGGCGTATGACGTGACGCGACGTTCACTAACTCCGCAAAACTACCGAAATGCACCTCAATGAAAACTTTACGGGCACGACGGCAACTGTTTAATGCGAGCCGTAAAAACGGGCCGGATTTCAGTCACAATTTTATGCAGTCGCAAAAGTATCGTAAAAATTTACTTTGCTACAAAGCTTATAAAATTTGCAGGTTATAAACGGGTCGTTTGGACTTTTGCGAGTGTCGAGTGTCAGCCGTTTGATTGAAGTTGCAGAGTGAAGTGACATTTTTGACGAAAATTAATAAAGCAGTTTTATAATATAAGTAGCAGAAACACTTATTTACGTGTATATCACGTTTTAGGCTCAATTCACACCAGAAGAGCGGCGCAGCGCGGCGTAGCGGAGCGCAGTTTCAGTGTCATGAGAATTTCAACTTTATTTTCATTACAATAAGACTTATTATCGCATGAAAAACTCTAACGATGCGCGCGGATGCCCGCGGATCCGTGGGAATTCCAGCGCATTCCATAAACAAAGCCGTGCGACTGCGCGAGCAGTCGCAGGAATCCTCGCGCATTCTCCACGGAGCGGGTCGCTCCGCTACGCCGCGCTGCGCCGCTCTTCTGGTGTGAATTGAGCCTAAGGGTTGATTTAATCAAATGAGAATAAATTTTAGCCTTGTAATAAGTCACTTTTAGACCTTTTTTAGACCTTTAAACACCTTTTTCAGAAAAAAATTAGCTTCCGAGTAATAACGACTTACTCCAACAAAGTTTTATTTTGGTTTGGCTTGATGGGATCTCGCTTATTCCTTGTGAGTTAGGCATAGATAGTAAGATGTCATAAGCCTCTATCCTAACATTACAAACCATTCATATTATAATGAGATTGACAAAATTGTAATGAAGCAAACGATATACCTATGCAAGTACCAAATATATGAAGTAACAAATGAATGAATATAAGGCAAAAAAAATTACAAAAACAAAAATACAGCTACTGAAAGGCAATGCCATTGCGAATTCAGTAATTAAAATACATTGGTTAAACAATCAATGCAGTCCGCATTACATCACATTAATTATTTGAACAGTCTGTAAAATGTTAATTATTTAATGTGATTTATGTACGGTTCCGAAAATAAATTTATCTGGTCTGCCACTGAAGAATAAACATGAGGTAAACGCGAAACATGACATAGACAAGACTATGACTTTGTCACATTTAATAGTCACATTTAGAGTAATTTTAAATTTAAAACAGACGAATGAGGTGTAATATGGACTAGTTGCTGGCTTATTACTTAAAGCAAATCTAAACCCATGTTTAAGTCGCCTTTTAAGATATCCACGGAATAAATGGAGATGTGATATTCTAATCCAATGCCACAAAACTAGGAGACATAACAGATAAATAGTAAAATAAAATAGCTGAGATCATAAGCTTTTGAGAATTAGCTTCATAATGTTTTCGACCAGTTTAAGAAAAACTGTTGTCGCGGCGAGTAGCTCCTTATGATGAATCACGAACTGGTCCAAAACATGTTGAGCTAATCTCAATGTAGATACGTGAGTTTATCTACTTTATTTAAATACGAATGACTCTTAAATTAGTTTTACGTTAAAAATAACAGATAAATTATATCTCTGGTGTTCATAAAACGGAATTTAAAAAAATGCATTCGCTACTTTACCGATATTCTTCCAAAATAATTTTTGCGTGAAAAAGTTTAGTGGTAAGCTAGCAACCTGTCAACATAATACCAAAAAAATGTTAGCAGTGCCTTCATATGCATTTGTATTCTAAGTCTGTTTCCACAACCTTTCCTTATTGTGTAGCTGCTTCAATTTTAACATAATCGCAGTATGTACCATCACGAACAGGGATTGTTGAGCCACTTACCTTTACCCTACCCTACCCTTACCTACTAACTTGGTCGCGTAATACTAATCCAATAGCTGACATCTAGTCTGTCACATCGGTCATTGATTACACGTCTAAATTGCGAACGGTGGCAAGTGGCTCAACAATCCCGGTTCGTGACTGTACCTATGTTTCATGTTCAACTCCGCATTCTTAATACGTCAGCCGCTAACTCCACGTTCAAACTTATTCATCACTTCCATCAATTTTAATCAAAACTCTTTGAAAAACCGCACAAAACTCGGCGTCGATTAATTTCGCAACTTTACGTAAGCCTCATTAAATTAATATTAAGTTACGCTGTAAGTGTAAGTTACGTAGCCGCAACACCTAAGTTGAAACTTAATCTATTGCCTCCCCGGGGAGCTGTGACGGCGTCAAAAGACTAGGGTACCTAAGATACCTAGTTACCAAATTCGATTTCACTGCAGATGAACAAAGTTATAATTAAGGCTGAGATTTACGAGTGACTCCGGGAGGTATTTCGTGAAACAATATTTGTTTGAAACGGGGCCGTGAGACTGGCAATGTGTGGTGTCAATCTAGGGAAATGTGTCGAGTTGGTTTATTATGTATGAGTTTTTAGTGTAGGAAACAATCCTATCCAGAGCCTGACCAAAAATAATCGTTCTAAAATAAAAGTCTCTGAATACGATTGTTACAGCCTAGGCTAGCGCCCTGAAAATATCCTTAGCCGCCTCTTACGACATCCTCGTCAGAAAAGACGTTATTCTAAACCCGACACCACACAATCCGGTGAACAACTATTGATAAGTTAATGATATAACTTATAAGTTATCAAGCAAAGCCGCGACATCAATAAAAGTCCCTTTTTCAAACTCATATTCATAAGAACGGCCCGTATCACTTAGCAAAAAGGAACGTAATCCGTTTACATTGTAAATCTCAATCGGTTCGGGGCTGAAGCAAATTTGATAAAGGTCGGGTCACCTCGGCCCCGGGTGCTTATAACGCCATCTTTATTTCCTACCGTCGAATCGATTTTGAATTATGCTGTGTAAGTTATTTATAATGTTGGTTTTGTAGGTTTTGGGTTGCGTGAGAGACGTCCGGTTTTAAGAGTGAGAGATTTTTTGCGTTGTGTGGCAGTTTTAAACGTATTTGGACTTGGTAGACGCTCAGGTAAGTAAAAGCGTCTGCTGAAAGATGAGTAATAAAACTACTGCGTTTCAAGTTTAACATTAACAGATATAGCAAAAAAATCCTTTTTCAGCTAATAAGTATATTCAAATAAAAAAATGAAAATAATTGAGTCACTCGTCAGGTTGAATCGATACAAAATAATTTTGTGTTATCACAATCTTATATTTATTCTCTATTGTGTATTGTCAAGGGAAGACTGAAGTCTGAAGCTTGTATCAAGGCTATATCAAATACAAAATAAATTTATCAAAGTAAAAAAAAACTTTGTACCAAGTTTCTTGCGGCACATCCTTCTTGGCAGTCATGGTCTTTCCGAAGTGCTCTTAGAACAAAAAAAGACGTAAAAAAATCTCTAATTTTAATTTGAAGTAACGTTTAAATCACTTATATAAATAATCCCTTTGCAAATCTTCACACCTAAACTTAAAGTTATCAATTCCAAAATTTCACCTCAAATTTCACCTCTGTAAAACCGTACCTGGTAAAATTTACGACTATTTGATGTAACACCGACGCCATCCATAACGCCCGGGCCCCAACTATTTACAACCTTTTCTTAAACTCTTTACATATTTACGAGAACACCGTCTAGGTAATGGGCCCGTAAAATATACTAATTAATTAAGGCTCGAGCACACTCATGAATAAGTTAATTGTAACAATGCAAGCTTTAGGTACGTACCTTGCTACCCCTTCCCCCTTTAATTATTGCAGGTAAATTTCATAGCTGGTTAATTTATATCTCAATCGTAGTGCTTCGGTGTTGGGGTTGAGGTAATGATAAAGTTTGTAGATGTAACTTTTAGGTGTAATTTTGATTGATTTTTAATTTTCTAAATGTGCTACAAGACAATGTTTTATTATTCGTTTCGTCACCTAACCTGATGACGGTTTATAATATTTACCGTTTAATATTTTTAAATGGCTGTCGTAAAAAGTCTCTAAAGAAATAGATTTAGGTGTCCGTTAGGCGACAAACTAGCAAGCTATTATATTATAGTTTCACGGTAGTAATACATACATACATAAATACATAACCGTCACGCATTATTCCCTGCGGGGTAGGCAGAGACAACAGAGCGCCATTCGCTTCTATTCTGACATACTTCTCTCGCTTCACTCACATTCATAACTCTCGTCATACACGCTCGACGGTTTCGGGTACTCCTAATTTGGCCTCCCTTTAGTACATCGTCGATATGGTCGATATACGTTCTTCGGGGGCGCCCTCGACTGACTTGCCCAAACACACTTCCCTTGTAAATTTGCTTACATATCCTGGCTTCATCCATTCTCTCCACGTGCCCAAACCAACGCAGCATACCCTTCTCTATAATACTCTCTTTCAGACCACACTTCTCTCTAATCACGCTATTACGCACCCTATCAGTAAGTTTAATACCACTCATGCTTCGCAAAGAACGCATCTCAACCGCATTCACTCTACTTTCATGTCTCTTCTGCCACACCCAACTCTCGCTGCCATACATCAAAGTAGGCACAAGCACACCGTTGTGAATAGCCAGACGAGCATTCTTAGAAATTTCCTGACATATAGTAATACACTTTTAGAACAATTTTAGGTTTGAAAATATCCTCATTTATAGCTACTTACTGTGATTTTTCTTGCAAGGAACCAGAAAAAAGAGAAACTTGTGTGAATTTAAAAGAAACCGTGTCTTCATTGCTATTTGCTAATTCGCTAGATTCAAGAAACGGAAAAAGAGTTCTGAATGGCCACAATTCGTTTCATTTGACCAGAGTGAATGGTGCCGCAAACTACAGCAAGTCTTCATTAAATGCAATAGCGAAAACTTTTGTCTAAATACTAGTAAAACTTTATTTAAAACATTTACTGCTGGGGTTTTAGGGTTATTTTTTTATCAATTAGGTAGATGTTAAAAATAAAAGTGGAAGTTACAATAGCCGAGTCTACAGAAGAAACTTATAAAATCTGTAATAAAATCTTTGAAAATAAATAGACACCAACGAAACTAAAAAAAATACATGTCATGTCACCTTACATAAATACTACGATAGTAATCTCTGTAACATTTTAATCAATGTTTTAATTTTTATTTTCAACAGGCTACCAGTTCTCAAAATAGCGTAAAAAACGGGCTCAGTCACCGAATATTACTGCTGATAGTTAAAGAAAATATTACAAAAAAATTCCGCTAAAAACTAGCATGACGAAGTTTAAACTGTGTTATTGACTGTTCATGATTTTCTAAACAGCCTCCAAACTAACCCAATGCCAGCTGATTCCTCAGCCTCTATCAACAATGTATGGCGTCGGTTTTGTGTGTAAACAACACATGTTTGTGTTCCGACCTGTCGTTAACAAGGTACAGTTACTGTTGCACTCGTTAAACGTCACTATTGTTTGATCAAATCGTTTGGGTTTTGTTTTTCGACAAACAGATTTGTTTGTTGGCGTTGCGTGTGATAAATGACTTGTTTATGACTTGATTTAGAGGACATGGTGTTGATATTGTACTTGCTTGTTCACGTAAACAAATAATAGTTGAAAATGCGTAAAATTACCACAATAATATACGCTATGGATTTATATGCATAATAAAGAGTCTTCACTACTTAAAAATATCCGATTTTTCATAAAAACACTATGTGTGCGATAGAAATAAGGTGACATTTTGCGAAATAGTTGCGAAATAAGGAGCTTTGATGTGTCGCATTAGCAAAGGAAGAAAAAAATAAGCCAGTAAAGAGAGATGCCAACTTAGCTACAAGGTCATACATCAAGTACCTTACTTATTAATAAAAATAACATTTTGAGATCGATTACCCTGTTTCTACATACATTCATACATACATATTCTCACGCCTGTATTCCCAAGAGGGGTAGGCGGAACACAAGAATTCAAAAATTCAGTGCCACGTTTAGCGATTTCAGGGTAACCAGATGGTTAAACCCCCCTAACCCTGTTTCTAAAATCTAATTAACCCATTTTCAATTCACCAGTCATATTTACACACTAATTTAAAATAACATCAAAATATACATCAATAAAGAAACCGAAACACCCGGCCCAATCAAGACGTCGTCCATATACAAGCTCTCTCTTAATTAGGCCGTTTCCTCGCAAATTACTGCATTAATTCCTTGAATGATGTTTATTAATTCCCTGCCATATTTTATGAGCCATAATTAAACGTAGACTTGTAAAATGTAATCTAAGAACACCAATCAAAACATAGTATTAATCAACGATGATTACAGAGGAAGGGTACGCCGGAATTGTCAAGTGTAGTTTTAACGTAATTGGTGATTTAAATGTGATTGAGCTATTTGAGTCGGGTTTTAAAACGTTTTAAAACGATTACGCGACGATTAAGGTCGTTCGAGGTTTTGTGTAAACACATATTTCATTCACCTGACACGGGTAGCTTGTTAGCGGGTGTTTGTGTTGCAATGTTAATTTTTAAAATGGGGTTTCTGATCTCTGGAGCTACGTGCTGGTTAACTTTGTTCATACAATACAATTATATCTATGTTCCCAAAAAGGTTAGGCAAAGAAGAATAAAGTGACATAGATAAAGCTATGACTATTTCACGTTTTGAAGCCATTTGTATCATTATTTTTGATTTAAGAACAGATGAAATAGGTATAACAGTGGCAGGTTGCTACCTATCTCCTTACTTCATTCTTAAACTTATAATTATGAATTCATACATTTTACAAACGAAAAGTAATAGCCAGAATCAACTTAGCCAACTTGAAAAAAACTAACATTAAAGACAAAATTCATCCAGGTCTATTTAAACATATTTTAGTAAAAACTTCGAAATCCATTGGCTTCAACTTTGAACTCTGATATCTTTTACTATCACAATGAAACTTAAACTATCGTACCTACCACCTATGCTATAGATAACAGATAGTATCCGTTCAGTGCAGTGAAGATATCTTTAATTTTCAAGGAAATCCAATTGGACAAAGCGACGATGGCTTTTATTGTAGAAGCATTGCAGAAAGAATAGAAGTGAGTTGCGTCAACAGTGTTTGAAATGAAGATAGTTTTAATCGTGTTCATTTGTTAGAAGGATAAAATAATATAAAGCCATTCTTTCAAGATGTATTATAAATTGGTTGGCAAGCGTTACGCTTTAAATTTAATTTAAGTTCTGCTATTTACCCGTTGAGTTAATTATGAAATGTGGCGGCTTAAACAATATTTCACGGATACGGATCATCATCCAGCCTCCCCTCAGTATGAGAGCTAGTAGGGAACTTCACACACAACATTGAATTGCTTCGTCGCTGTGTGCAGGTTTCCTCACGATGTCTTCCTTCACGGATACGGATGCTTTTTCCTTAAACATACATCACACCTATATTCCTAAAAGGGGTAGGCAGAACACACGAAACGCTATATAGAAAAAACCATGACTATTTAACGTTTCATGGCCGACTAGCATTTTTTTTTTAGGTTTTAAGCTGACAGGTATAACAGTGACAAGTTGCTAGCCTGTCGTCAAGAATATACCTGAAACTACTTAGTCGCCTCTTACGACGACGAAGAAATGGAGAGGTGTTACTCTAACTAAACAGAATAAGATGTATGTATGTATGTGTAAAGCAAGTTATCACAGTTAGGCCAACGCAGACGACAGACTATCCGCGAGGGACATTTTGGTCCATGAAAAACGCAAAAAGTCCGGCGCACATTGCATACAATCCACACAGACTTTTTGTGCGAAGCAGACTCGATCGCACAAAAAGTCTGTCGTCTGCGCTGCCCCTTAGACTCAACAGCTCAGAACATCCTAATGGCCCGTGAGCCACAGACCGTAACAAGGTACACACACTTGTACTTTTAATCCCAAAAGTTGTCCGCGTACTAAAAATAAAAACAATGGGCTTATGTTAAACCGAGCCGTAACATTAATACGGAGCGTTTACGCGGTGGGTTAAAAGGGGTTAATTTGTAAGTACAACGTAGGGGAGAAATGTAACCCGTCGGCTGCAGATTTCCCCCGGGGTTCAGGGTACGGACAGCAGACGTGTTGAGATAGGAATTGAGGACTACGATGAGCGTTTAAATTTTTTGTCGTAGTAAAATCTAAATTAAAATTGTGTTTAATCAAGTTTGTTTAGATCACTAGCGGCGTCATAAGATTTTTGAAATATTTGTCTGTTTTTGTGAAACTATAACTTTTAATTGTACAAATTAATCATTCAATTTTTATGAATTTCAATTGGCCAATTAGTTTTCTTCTTTGGTAAATTATTCATGAATTGCCTCCATGCTTGAGTTTGGGTTTGAACTGTACTGAACACACCATACATACACATTTATCACGCCTATGTTTCTAAAGGAGTAAGTACAGCACACGGCACGTTACATATACAGAACCACGACTATGACACGTTTCGGAACCGCTTCTAGGTTTTACACGAAAAACAGGTCAAAAAGTTATAATAAATTCAAAATTCTAAACTTTATTTATGCAAATAGGCTCCTAAGAGCACTTTTACACGTTTTTTTTTTTTAGTTTACCAGCGCTTCGGAAAGACCATCATTGCCAAGAAGAATGCGCCGCAAGAAACTTGGCAGAAAGTCATTTATTCAAAACAAAGAAAAATAATTACAAAATAAATAAATTAATTATAAACAAAAGTTATAGCAAAAAAAATAGTTATTTTTTTACAAAAAAAAAAAACAATTATAGTGTACCTACTAAATGTGGAGGCAGGATATTTAAGTACAAGCCTGTATCACTGATCCAAGGGCCAAGGCAACGCGCTGACGCAGGTTTTCACAGGTTTTGACGCAGGTTGACGTTGGTTTAATAGTAACAGGTTGCTAGCCTGTCGCCTAAATTTTGATATCGACGTAAAACATGGAGAGGTATCATTTCAACCCGACATCACACAGTAAAATCTAGTCTAGGTGGGTTTTATTTAGCGAAAAATATTGAAATTAAAGTAGCTACTGTTTTGCGAACCGTAGCAACTTTGTACATTCGTTTAGCTTCTGCAGCTTGCCATACGGTACGAGTATATTCTGACATGATTTGGTAAGATTTCGCTTTATTTTTTAATTAAAATGAGAACGATATCTTTTTACTGGATATAAATTACATACATCACGCCTGTGTTCTCAATTGGGGTTGGCAGATCATACGAAACGCTACGTAGACAAAACCATGACTTTTTGACTTTTCGTTAGAATTTTTGTAGGTTTTGAATTGGCAGGTATAATATTTCTATTATTTCTTGTGTCGCCTCTTACGACATTCACGAAAGAAATGGAGAAATGTTATCCTAAACCCCACTTAGACGATGATAAGATAAGGTAAAATATAATCATACTAAGTATCTCATTCCAAGAAAATTATTCACTTAAACTCATTGTTACTTATTTATTAACTACTTAATAATAACTGGATTTTTTTATTCATGTGCTCTGCCTACCCTTCATGGGAATACAGGCGTGAGAATATGTATGTATGTATGTAATAAACGATTCACAAAGACAAACTTTCATAAATCGTCTACTTGAATTACTATTTGCAATATTCAGAAAGGATTACTGTTTGGTTATATCGTGAATCACTATCACTACATATTATAAAACAAAGTCGCGGTCGCCGTCTGTCCGTCTGTATGTGTGCTTCAATCTTTAAAACTACGCAACGGATTTTAATGCGGTTTTTTTCAGTAGATAGAGTGATCCCAGAGGAAGGTTTATAGGTACGCTAATATTATAAAAAGAAACAGGAATATTATAAAAACTCAAATTATGTAACCCATCTCACGTTTTTTTTGCTTATATTATTTCAGCACTAAAGTCACTATGGCGATATTTTCTTACATAGTTGTTAATAAATTAGCCCTTATTCCCTAAGATACGGAGCTGTCAAAAACTTAATTGTTAAATGACAAGGGACACTGCTGAATTTTCCGTTCCACGCATAATTCCACGTTCATTTTTAAATGACAATCTAGATACATATGATAAACCAAGAAAAGGTCGAAGAGATCGATGGAAGATATTTACAAAAAAACTATTTAAGGGGCTTTAGAATCAAAAACTGAAAACGTTTTGGTGATTTTTAGAATTATTATCTGTTTGATGCGCATGGTCGCCGGGTAACGAATATCAACAGATCTGTCAAGTCTGCCAAAGAAGCAATGTGATGTGTTGAAGTAATGACAAAGCAAAAGTATTCGAAGATCTTAAAGTACTTAAAGTCTTAGCGTTTGGGACGAATACACAATGACCCAAGAAAAGGCAGTAGAAGCAGTTGACCGAATGCTGCGAGGCATACGATGATCGGCTCACACTATGGGTAGCATCAAACTTCTCTTTTCCGGTGATTTCCGCCAGACCTTGCCAGTTTTGACTCCAGCCAACGAAGTAAATACTTGCAGCTTGCTTAAGGACAGGAAACAAATGGGTAAATTCGACTGCCGGAGTCTCTTTGTTAAATTGTGCCATCCATTGATGAACTCATCCGTTTGATTTATGAAGACCTGCGAGAAAAACTCCACGAGAATTTTTGGATGTTTGAACGAGTTTTACTGACCCCAACAAACGACCAGGCAACTGTTGTTCATGAGTGCTCATTACTGGAAATTGAAGGGGAACAGGCGGTATACCTATCCATCAATAATGCCTTAGATCCTCGAACTACAACGAAGTACCCAGTAGAATTCTTGAACTCTGTGAGCGCCTCGGGGCTACCAGCACACAGTCTTACTCTAAAAATTGGAGTTGCGATTGTGCTTCTGAGGGAACGCTACCAAAATTATGTAACGGCACTCGCCTGAAGGTAGTGCGTTTGCAGCGGAACCTTATAGAGGCGGAAATTGTAACGGGTTGCGACGCCGGCGAGGCAGTTTTCATACCCCGCGTCCCTCTGATCCCTAATAATTTTTGGTGCCAGTTTAGGCGTCATCAGATTCCCGTGAGCGTGTGTTTTGCAATGATGATAAACAAGTCACAGGGACATACGCTCCGCGCCGCCGGCGTAGAATTACGCACTAGCTGCTCCTCTCATGGGCAATACTACATGGCGTGCTCGCGCGTCACCAGGTCTGGTGTCCACTGGGGAAACGAATAACGTCGTATATAAAGAAATACTGAGTAGCTCCCGGCAATAAGTGGCATAATAGAAACTGCGACCGTCTGCTGCATCATGAGGACCATGAGGTTGCTGTACACAATAGCTCACATTCAGTTGGGTTCACGGCACGCCAGCGTAATAATCTACGTCTCTGAGTGATAAAGTCATATGGATCAATAAGTTGCTGGTATTTTTCAGCCATGATAATCGCTTCCTATGCTGCTTGGCTGTAACAACAGCTGACACATCAGTTCTGTTGCTCATTTGGATTTCACTCGCTTTATAGTAGACTTGGATTTGCTAATGCATTTGATAATAAGTTACTGTTATAATGGCGGGACCAGGTCCTGAATTCAGTCAATTCATATTGCAGTATTATTTAGTACCAAATTTGTACTATTTGGTACCTTTTAGTTAGGTTAGTTGTTAAATTAAATGTATGTACAGCAGATCTTTATAAATATCTGAATATATGCTGAAGTTGATATATTGTTTTTTTTTTACCAATATAAGTATGGAAATATTGAAATTTGTCAAAAAAATAAATGAAATTACTTTTAAGTTTATTTCTTTTTAATTTTATCAACATAAATAAATACGTCTGGTAAAATATCCCTGTTTATGTTTTATGAAATTACTAAGGGCGTTCTTACGTTCTAAAAACTCCCGGTTAACGTATGTATTTTTAACGGTCTTTAACAAATGATAATTCAATACATTTTCCATTCGTTCAACTTTAACTGATTGGTGAACACCGCCCTTAGGTAGCTAAAATGTTGAGATTTCGAACATTACATTAACACAGGTATTTTCCATCACGGCATGTTTACCCGTGGTAGTTAGGTAAAGTACCAAGAGTTACAACACAGTTATGGATACAGAACGCAGCAGATGCAGATTCCGTAGGCAGAGTTTCTAATTTCGCTTGCTTGAAATGTCAGGTGTAACCCACACAAGCTTCAATTACAACTAGGCGTCCCAGTGTGTCCCAGTAATGTTTATGCAAAATTCGGATGCACCGAGATTATTGACGAGACTTCATGTCACACAGCTTGGTCGCAATAGGTATCTTTAGCGCCTAGCTATCTTTACCGTCGTAAGAAAAGGTGAAAATGTAATCATTCCACGAATATCAATAATTCCCACAGATCTCCTGGTGCCTCCTGTTCCAGTTTATAATTTTCTCCAATTTCCTTTTGAGCTTAGTTTCACTATGACCATTAATAAAGCGCGAGGTTAAACATTAAAGATGGCTGGGGTGAACCTAGAGAAGCCGTGCTTTTCCCATGGACAGTTGTTGTATGTGGCATATTCGCGTGAACTCGTATTGGGCACAGAATCTTTTCATTCTATACGCCAATGGAAAGACATACTACACTACAGCAGCGTATTAAAATAATTGCGAGATCTCTTCGGTGTCACCCTGAATTTAACGCGAGCGAAGCAGGGGGCAAAAGCTAGTAATAAATAACAGGGTTTTTGATCTCTGTGTTATTCTGTGAAATGAATGCCACGTATTTATTTGAATCCTTGTAAGCAAGTATAGTAATAAAAACACATAACATGCATACAAAACATCATACTCGTATTCCCAAAAGGCCCGCAGAGCACACGAAACGTTATATTGATAGAATTATGACTGTTTTACCATTGTAGCCATTTTTAGCACAATTTTAGGTTTAATTTTTAAAAGAAAGTTGAAACAGTGATAGTGCGTGTGATAAATATCACATTAGATTACGCACACAAATTTCGAAGACTTCTGAAGTTAGCCTGGGGTTCGAACCCTCGACCCTCTGCGTGAGGGGCCACAGGTCAAACCGCTGGACTACCATGGCTCATATCAAGACATAAGGTTTTTTTTTAATTCAGTGCCACTTTTAGCAATTTCAGGGTAACCAGATGGTTAAACGTGATATTGCAGTGACAGGTTGCTAGCCCATCGCCCACAATACACTAACCCTTTCCCAGAGTCGCCTCTTACGACACCCACGGGAAGAAAGGGGGAGGTGCTATTCTAACCCGGCACCACACGGGGGACATGTTCTATGTATGCCAAAAAATGGGCTCACGAGAATTGTACTGATGGTCAGTCAGCATCGTTGGGCTTTAAATGTGATTTTGTCGTTAGTAATGTTAGTTCGTAATTACCCCCCTTGGCGTTCGTATTTGCCCGACTAATGTCGAGTAAAGCCGAACATTAAGGGATTTGTTTTTTATTCATAAAATTTCAATATTACAAAAAAAATATAAATGTTGATTTGTGAATTAGTTAAACAGATAAGTAAACATTATAATTATACAAAGAAAGAAAGTCTATGATCAAATTCCACTGTTTTACTTAAGTTTTCCCTTAGGTGTTCGTATTTCCCCCACTCTCCCCTACACGGGGATACCACTAGGGGTGGTCTGTCTCTGGATTTTCGCTTGATACTACTATTTCTTAAATTACCCTGGATTGTAGGGCAATTATAATTTGCATGTAGATAATACCTTATAGGTTCCCAGGTGCTCCACCACGCAGGGCAGACTAGCATCTCGGCCCAGCGCGACCGTCACGTTTGGGATGGGCTCCGAGAACCGAGGCTCCTCCGTCAACACTGCGGACAAACATGATTTGATTACATAAGTCACGCATGTACTAAATGGGGTAGGCAGAGCATACAAAATGTTATGTAGTCAAAACTATGAGTATTTCAAGTTTTGTAACCACTTTTGGCATAATTTTACGTCTCTACGTGAGAAATGGCGAAACGGGATAAGCTATTATTGATAAATTAATAAATAAATTAATGGATGGGTGCAGTGGGAGGGGAAGACCCAGACGGACGTTCCGTGACCAAATCGCGGATGTTTTAGAAACAGGTCAGGTCCAGAGTACCCGAAACCGACGAGCATGTATGAGGAGATTAATGAATGTGGATGAAGCAAAAGAGGTATGTCAAGATCGTAGCGAGTGGAACAAAGTAGTCTCTGCCTACCCCTGTGGGAAAGAGGCGTGACGATATGTATGTGTGTATGTATGTATTATAGATTTTGAGGATATTGAGTAAAGTAGAAATCAGTGTTTAATTCTGATAAATAAAAATGGGATTACTTACTACATACATACATCACCCCTGTATTACCGAATGGGGTAGGCAGAGCACACGAAACGCTTCATAGACAAAACCATGACTGTTCCATGCTTCGTGGCTACTTCTAGCATATTTTTAGGTTTTAAGTTAGTAGGTTGAATAGTGACAGGATGCTAGCTTGTCGCCTAAAGCATACTTATATCCATTTATCCTTAGTCGTCTCTTACGACATTCACGGAAGACATGGAGCGGTGTTTTTCTAAAACCGACATACACGGTAAACGATTTGATTACTTGTGTGTTAGTACCATGATTCATTTTCAGCCAGTGTTTTACAGGGTGGCTGAACTATATTGGGAAAATCTGAAATTGTTCCATAGTATAATTTAATGCCTAAGATTTTAGAAAAGACTCGTACTTAATAGAGAGATTTATCTTTAGGCAGTTGATAAGCCTAGAGAACAGTCTAACTAAACATTTTATTTCCCCTAAATGACCTTTAACAAAATATCCTCAAGAAAATAGTAGACTACCAACATCATTTACTTACCGATCCTTTGTGCCCCAATTATGATGTTACCTATTTTTATTACATTTAACAAAACATTTACATAAATACGCAAACATCGGATCCGTGATTTGATGGATACAGCAATCTTGCCTAAACATAATATTTATGTTTACGAGGATATAATATCTGTTGGATCTATTGACTGAGATTCGTCATTTCTTTTCTTTGCGAACCTTTGACGACTTAGGTTATTATTACTTCCGTTACATAACAATTTTTGGAATTAATTCTTGCCTCAATTTTTTTGTCGATTTTTGGCATCGCATTTAATTTTTGAGGAAACAATCCATGAAAGCCGTTTCTATGTTTAATCTTTTCTTACGTTCTTCATTTGGATTTTGGATGTACCTATGAAATAACAAAGGAAAAAATCTTTGGAAACCGGCTATTGGATCTAGAATAACACCTGTCCATTTTATCCATGGATGTCGTAAGAGGCGAACTTCTACTAAACTCGAACTTCTAGCTAAATTTTAGGATTAAAAACAGATAGAAAAGGTTGAGTGACAAAATGATAGCCTATCACTTGAAGCATGCTCAGAATTATTTTTTTAGTTTACCCCTTTTAGGAACACAGTCGTCATTTGTTTTTTTGAATTCGAATTATGAACAAATAGGGCTGAACAGACCTTAAAGATACTTTTAGCAAACCTAATTATAATTTTATGCTAAAAATCCAAGGTCTTGTAATAAAGTACGCCGCCAGTTACGCCACCGGCGGAACCTTTCTAAACTACACTAACCGTAACCGTGGCGTAATTACGCTGCGTCGTAAACGCCCCCCTTTAAGAGACAAACTCGTCGCTTAAAAACATTAAGGGGAATAAATAATCGTTAATTTTAGAAGGGAAGGTAGGAAGCCGGGGATTGTTAAGAAATCATTATTGTTAACAAGTACTTTTTGATACATAGATACGTCACGCCTGTATTCCCAAATGGGGTAGGCAGCTACATTGACAAAACCATGATTATTTCGCGTTTCTTGGCCTTTTCTAGCATAATGTTTAGGTTCTGAGTTGGCAGAGATAATAGTGACAGGTCGCTAGCCTGTCGCCTAAAATATACATTAACCTATTTTCTTAGTCGCTTCTTACGACATCGTCGGAAGAAATGGAGAGGTGTTATTCTCAACCCGACACCACACGGAACTACATTTTTAAATAGTTGGATAAAAACGGCGTTATCAATATCACATAGTCATACATGTAAACAATGTGAGGCGATGCGATAGTTGTTACGGAAATTGTTTTACAAGACATTATGTTCCTTCCAAATGCTACTGGGTATTTCTTGTTAACCTACAATTATGGAATGGCATGAGATAATGTCTTTTACTACAAGTAAAAGACAAAAATCTATAATCTTGTATCTGTAGTTTAATCACAGAAATGATTTTGCGATTACAAACTTATCTTAGCAGTTGGTTTCCTTGTTCTTGTTATAGACAGCGACAAATTAAATATGTTCCTTAGGCCTGATGATAATGTTTTTGCTCGATATTAACTAATGTTGTATCTACAGATAATGGTGTAGAATCCTAAATGCAGGAGTCCTACTCGTACTCTCTTGGACCAGACAGTTTCAGACTTCTGAACGACATAAAGACAAATCACGATCGTTAAACATATTAACAGATTATTTTCTTAACAATAAAGAACCCCGAAACGAAAGTCACAACACCATAAAGTCGAAACATGGAATTAATTAGTCAAGTTGATCCTCCGAAATATTGTCTTCATCAGGGCCCTTTGAACTTAAATTTTATTTGAAAAGTTTTCATGTAATTTGGAAGTTGAAATCTATTAACGTCGTCACCTTAGCTACAATGGACAATTTGGGGATTGTTGGCTAGATTTATTTGTGTTTAGGTATTTAGCTTAATGGTGGGGCCGGGTATTAATCTTGGGAGGGATTCATTTTGGTAATTACAGTTCAGGTCAAATAAGAAACATGGCGTAAGTGCTGGAAGTTGGCACGCCTTATTGTTTTCGTGAAGATGAAGAAAGTTCTGGAATCATTGACGTTTTGTTGAGAATGATGAATTGTAATGAACGGCTCAGAGATTTAGCTTACTAGATAGACATTGCGAACAGTAAATAATAGTAAGTATTTTATCGTTACTTCAAACGACTCAAATTTGTGCGAGAAGCGTGTTTTTATCACATTAATATTACAGCTTTGAACGTTCCTGATAGACCTCAGTTTTGCATGATAAGATAAGTTTCATTAATAAGTTTTACTGTTATACAATTTTTTCTCATACATAATTAATAAAAAGTACAGCGCGTCTTAGAGTACAGAAGACGCTGGACAAAGTTCATTTGCTTAGATTATATTATATTAATCATAATATCAGAATAAATGACAATAATGAACTAGTCATAAAAATTCACAGTAAAAATTGCATTACATCAACTTATAAAAATGTATTTGGAATTCAGGAAAAAAAATAAACATTAAAATGAAAGAAAACCTTAATCAGATAAAGCACCAGAAAAGTCGGTAACCTAAAACTGAAGATGGAGACACTGATGACAAAAATATTATTGATTATAAAAGAAGCAGATTATGCTAACTGAATGAAAAAAATAAATTCAAAAAGAGCAAAAAGTTAGCTGAAAATAATGACAATGATAACAAAAATGAACTTGAAAATGAATCAGATGAATTAAAAGATGGAGATGGAGCTGAACTCACCCTGGCAGATGATAGTGATGATCTGTAGCACGCTGATCGCGAAGCTCCGGCAGGGGCCTCGCCTGCTCATAGCTGCGGCTTAACACGTGCTGCGTACCCGGTGAGGCCTGGTCATGGTCGTAGTATCTGCAACAAGAATTATGAATATTAAAGCTAAAATTAACATACCACCGTGAGTCTCACTCATGGTGAAATATAATGGATACGCTATTTCACACCGTCACATATAGCTGTGCCTTTTTCCCACAGTTGTTAGGAAGAAAGGATTATTTAACACTAATATTTCTCGCAGCTGTCTTTGATAATTGTACAGGATCGCTTAAGGAGAAACTATAATGGCTTAAATATCGTATGGTTAAAGGGTTAAGCAGATTTTTTCCCCTCATTTATGACGAAGATAAATAATCAGTTTCATGCGCCTACAATCCCGATGCAAAACAACATATCCTTTAAAACTTGCTCCTTTGTCTCCCAAAGAGCCATCTATCAACTATAACATCCCATTACTTCACCCATCTCACGTAAAAATTAGCCCAGAGTTGGTCCAGCCAATAATTTATTCAATGATTTCGTATAATTTTGAATAATTCGGGATCCGGATCACAAATCAAAGGCCGAACGTGAATATTCGGCATTAGCTTCGACAAGTGATTGATGCCGCCCTGACCCAAATACCTTGATTAATGAAATATAGGCGATAACGTCGGATTGTTAAACTGTTTGTTTAATGACTTGTTTTGGGCGAACACCGAAAACGGTTGTCACTTTGTTTTGACGTGCAGTGAAATCCTTGACGGTTTTTTTCTAGTCAACTGCCCGTTTTTCTATAGCTCTCTAAATTTAAAGCAAGCAAATGAAGGAGGCATTTGCCGAAATAGTAAACATGTTTTTTTATGTCGTTACTTCCGGTAATTTAATAAGGCAAGAATATTTTATATCCTATCATAAAAATGTGAGATTAAAACATGCAGCCATTTATGCACCTATTTAAATTGCAAAAAAAATGTTTTAAGGGAGTCATACTAGAAACGTGTTATCCAACGAATCCAGCAGGCAGGAACATAAAAAAAGGTCTTTTATATTTTTGTACATTAGCACAAAACCTTTCATAAATAAGTCCGAATCTTGCTTTACTAATTTGAATTACCTTTCTATGTACGTGTACTTTATAGTATTGGTCAAAAGACTTAAAAATGTCTATCCGTCAACCCGAAAATTTCAATCTGATTTTAGTCACTCAGGTTTGTAAAAATAGGCTTGTACGTTACAGTGATCAAGATACTAAAGATATAAGCACAAAGAAAGAAGAACATCCGATCAATCTGATAAGATCAAATCTAATTCCATAAAAACAGTTGAAATCGATTAAATTTTAAATATAGAAGACAAAACCTCAGTCCACAGGAAGACTATTCATAAACGTATCACTGCAAGTGATCTAAAATCACCAGCGCGATGTGATTGGTTCGCATGGAGGTTGTCTCGCACAAAGACAGCCCAAGTAGCCGCAAACGAGCGAGCGCTCGACAAAGAAACGCAGTGGTCCAAGTTAAAAAATAATGACTAGTAGCTTGAGAATTATGATCGATATGTTCAAATGTTTATATAACTTTCAGCGTTAGTAAAATCATTTGAGTTGTTGTAAAATACATTAAATATCGATAGCCAAAATAGACGTTTGAAATGGTCGTGACGTCATCATTCTAATACTTGAGTTTGTTTGTGTTAACTCGTTGTCAAGAGACCACGTATTCTCCTATTTTGACAATTTGGGTTCCTTACGATATTTGGATAGTTAGGTTTTAAGCTAGTAAAGAAGTTACAAGAAAAAATATTGGTTGAATTACAACTGTAATGCAAAAAGGCGCGTGTGAGTAAATTAACCATATTTACAGTAAATTACTTGCATTTGCCTATTTCCTGGAGGCATTTGTCTCATACTGACGGGATATCGCTACCAACCACCAGGCCTGAGGTGTTATATCTTTTGTGATTATAATTGTTCCAACTGTTTTAGCTTTCATGCTACTCTGGAAAACAATAAAGCAACCAATACTGTAATCAAAACTCATAAAGTTACATATTTATATACATTAAGTGAAAGAAAAATTTCCAAAATTGTGATTTGGGGAAATTTCAAAAAGTTCTTATTAAAATGTCAGTCTGTCTTCGTCTTGCAGGTAAATTACTATACTTAATTGAAACGTCACTTCCAACATTTTTCTTCAGCAAAAATACTAGTACTAGATTTTATTAAAAACTTTTTGTCATCTCGCGTATTGTTTTAGTATTTCACAATGATTGGATCCATACACACAGTGTATTTAAGTAAGTATGACTGTGGGTAGTTTAGTGATCAGAACTAAACAGAGCTCTGTGATTGGCTCGCGCGAAGTCGCCTGCGCACTGAGACGACCCTAGTCACAAACGAGCGAGCGCTTGACAAAGGTAGGCGCTGGCACAAGTTATTAGATCATGGCGATTTTAAGTTACCTACTAAATGTAAGTAGAATTATTGTTAGTTACCATTTTGTACAACCCTAGATGGTGTTGGATTCAGCATTACACTTATCTATTTATGTGGAAATGCCGTAAAAAGTTATTACGGAAATAGGTAACATTGTAGGCAATTTACGCTAGCAACATTTTTAGAATTGTAACTCTTATCTAAAGTTATACCTGAAATTGTGCTAAAAGTGGCTGTAGTTTAAAATAGTATTGTCAATGTCAATTTTCTGTGTCTTGCCAACCGCGTTTGTAAGCACTTAACACATTCACGACCACGCCTAAAATCAAAACATCTGCGCGGAACCGAGTAGGTTAAAGCTAGTACAAAATGAACCCGGCTACCGGGTTCTCGGTATCTCGCGAATGTTTTGAAGAACCCGGGAGCCGGGTCCTTGGTTCTGAATGTGTTAAAGTTGTGTTTAGTACGCATTTAGTACAATTACTATAAAATTAATCGCTCGTTCCCTAAATATCAGAATTGCAAAATACCTACTAGATTGCCGACATACCTGCTCATCAAAATATCAGATTCCCGGAATACCAGACTTTCTTTATACTATGTGCGTTTTTATTACAGTTCTGTAAAGTACCATGTTCTCAATACACCATGTTCCATTCAAAACCGAATTCCTCTAATACCAGATAACGAAAACACCAGGCTCGCAAAGGCTGTTTCGATATAAAAACGAACATAGTTTAAAGCAAATCTGGTATTCCGGGAATCTGGTCTTTTTACAACCAGGTAATTTATCGGCAATCTAGTAATCTAGTATTTAGGGAACGAGCGAAATTAATTCACGTCCGGTCCCTTCAGTAATTATTCCTGTCTCAGATTTGAATGTTCATGAGATATACCTACTCGTAAAACGGACTTAATTTCCTTACATTATCTAACACTAGCTTTTTGGCCGCGGCATCGCCCGCGTGGAATTCGGTTATATTGCAGTATAAAGCGAACATTCCCTCGGGAACATATTTTTTTTCCGGAATAAAAAGTACCCTATTATTTAATCCCGACTTCTAACTTTACGTCTGCGAAATTTCAAAGCAATCGGTTCTGTAGTTACGATGTGAAAGCGGAACAAACAAACAAACTCACTTTCCGAATTATAATATTAGTAAGGATTTTAACAACCGTGAATAAATGGAATATTAGGAACAGTAATTGAACCTCTAAACAATGCTTTTTAAATCACAACACAGACTCAAACAGGAGGCAGAATCGTCGACTCAGAGTGACTTTATTAAAATTTTAAACTAAAAAAACAGTTAAACTCTGTATTCCAAGACTAGTGGCTTTATATTTGAAAGATAGTAGCGGAAGGGATACAAAAAGGAAAGATGCTCGATTTTCTGTACTCCTGATACGCAATCCTCCTGTGCATTGGCCAGCGCACCTCAAAGAGCCGGCGCTCCGTGCGCGGAAACCTGATTTATCCGCCGATCAAATTCAATTGCTACAGAGAAATTGACTAAAAATTCCACCGTCGACTACCATTTTTGTGGTCCGTATTCATTTTAAATGCGGACCTGTCTCTAATAACGGCTGAGTGTGAATTTAGTTAGATTAAAGGCACGTCTAGTAATAAATTCTCCAGCTATTCTATTCTCTACACGTAAAACGGACGAGTAATTATTTCTCTATCGTTGTTATATTGCTCTGGCAATGTCAAACAAAAGAATATCCGAACTCAACTCGAACCAAATTGACGCGCAAAAAGTTCATTGTGTCTGCCAAATCACAGACCTGAAACTGACCAATAATAAACAGAATTCCGAATGGCTTTTCGATAAAAAGGTTAATAAATATTCACCTCAATAACCTTTGAGGGTATTGATGGTTTTACCCGCAAATATTAGCACTGCCCGCGGCAACACCGCGACATTACCGCGTCAAATCTAAAAAATCCCCAAACAAATATTGGTTGAACAATCGTCAGACAAAAATGTTGCTCCAACATTTAGAATTAAAAAATTGGTTTTCGCGAGCGAAAGTGTACCGTCGATGGCGGTAATAGAATTGCGGATTGAAAGGCTGTTATGGGTTGGTGGAAGGCAATTGCCAGGGGCGGACATCGGTGGGCTGTAATTCACCTCGGCCGGACCGCGGGCCGGCGTTGAGCGGCCCGCGGCGGTTGGCTGCCTTTTTCGGACTTTGTAAGCTTAAGTAGCCGGGCCAATTCATTTTGTTGATAATCTCTGGGAGTGTTTTGCGGTTTTATTAACTTTTTCAATGGATGAAGAAGTTTTAAAACGATTAAATGAAGACGGAGGGCTGGGCTGGATTAAATCTAGGTTATCTAAAGACCTAGTTACTTATTTAAAAATGAAACCAATTCATTTTTACGTATTTAATAGTGCTTTTGCCTGCGGCATTGTCTACGCCAATCTTAAAGATTACGTAAAACGTGTCTTTAAAAATATACAAACATACATACATACAATTACGCCTGTATTCCCAAACGGGGTAGGCAGAGCACACGAGACGTTACTTAGACAAAACGATGACTATTTATTTCACGTTGTGTGGCCACTTCTAGCATAATAGTTTTTGGGTTTTGAGGTGGCAGGTACAATAGTGACAGGTTGCTGGCCTGTCGCCTAAAGTATACCTTTGGCTTAACCTATGTCCTTAGTCGCCTCTTACGACATCCACGGAAGAAATGAAGAGGTATTATTCTAATACCCGACACCACACAGGTTAAAGATATAGCTCGTGCTTATTAATTATTTCCTGTTTTTTTATAGGCGATATTTCGTGTCATTTTAGCAGCGGACACCCTTTTTACGTAGCTATTGCAAAGGAGAATATAATTAAATGTAAAATAATTACGAAAGATAGATTAAACCTAAAGAGAATGGGGTACCGAATTTAGCCTTGAAATATTTAATTTTAAATCAATCTCAACCACTTGATTTTCAAATGAAAAATTGACTTTAGTACCTACTCTCGACTGAGAGAGAGAGTGACTAAGGGTGCATTTAATGAGGATTTATTTTAGTTTCGGAATAGAATAAGACATTCCAAAAAATAAATATTTTTGTTCGGTTCCCAGTAAATTTCACAAATTTGTTAAGTTATATATAAGTAGACCGATGCTTGAAAATTCTAAAGTTTTACTTTTTCCAAGCAAAAGCAACCATACCTACACAGAACATAATGAAACTTTAAAAAAAAGGTTATCATTAAAATTAGAATTCACTCAAATCACTAAGTAAATAAGTTGGTTTATACTTTATACAACCACAGGTACTTAAATTGTAAGTTCTGGCAACAACTACTTCTTCTTCAGCAATAACATCAGATTACAATAAATATCGTTAATTTGCTTAAGTGCACACATTTCTCATAAATACCCTGTTAGAAGTAATAACCAAGTTTATTACGAACCGTGACCAATCGGTCGGGCTATTGGGCAGCGATAGTGATGTGTAAATAAACTGTAAGAAATATCGATAGACTACGACAACTAGCAGAAAAATAGGTTATGGTGATGGAACGGAACGGCACAAGGCAAAATATTTTCCATTATGCAATATTCCACCCTGCTTTAAATTCTCGTTGAACTGATCTGTTTCGAATGTCCATAAAAATCAAGAAAAGTCGTTTTGGTGCCACTTTTAGCAATTTTATATTTAAAAGTAGTACGATAGTGAAAGGTCCAGTCGCATGCATTCTTAAAAGTCCTAAACTATTTCCTTAGTCACCTTTCACGATCCTTATTAAATTTAAGCAATTGATAGGTGTAATTCTTAACCCACATAAAATGAATTTTAATCTTGTTCGTACTGAAGAAAAAAAATTGGATTACCATTGTACCCATCAAACAACTCTACATACTGTATGGTAAAAATATTGGTGTAATTTCTTTCAAAAATCGATAGTCGATAAAAAACTATCAGCTTCCCATCACTAGCCGGCAAAGTTTCCCCTGCCACGGGTGATTTGTCTGATTTGTCTGGGCATTATTGTCTGCCGCCTGTCTACCAACTTGCCTGTCCAGCGCTAATTGAAGGTACGTATTATGTCAAAGGTCGTTATGTTTCTATCTATGGCATTTGCTTTGTGATAAATCTGGACCCAATTACAGGACTACAGGATAAATATAAATAATAAAGGTAAGTGTCCCATGTGTGGTTGGGTTTATAATAAACTCTTATTTGTTCCTTCTGTGGTTGTCGTAAGAGGCGACTCGGGAAATAGGTTAAGGTATATTTAAGACGATAGGCTAGCAGCCTGTCACTATTATAACTGAAAATTTAAAAGCTAAAAAAAAAATTAGGTCGAATTGAGAACCTCCTCCTTTTTGAAGTCGGTTAATAATATGCTAGAAGTTGCACGTAACGTGACATAGTCATGATTGTATCTACGTAGCGCACCGACCGACTAGGTATTCCATTTGGTCCCCATTTGGAAATACAGGCGTGATGTATGTGTGTATTAATTTTCATGTATGTTAATCTTAAATTGCTAGAAGAAGATATCGATTAAGAAAAAAAACGATCACAAACCAATTTATATCAATTAGAAATCTCTTACAATTTGTAAATCTAAATCGGGGCAAGGAATCCTGAAGCTTTCATTTCTCAAAAGTTGTAATGTCCCAAGTTTTAGCTCGATGTAGCCTTATTCTATTGTTTTGTTGGCTCTGGGATACGAAAGTTAACAAGTTGTAAATTTCTAAAATAAGGCTCTATTTTCAATTTAAAAATTTCATTTTTTGTACCGGAATAACACCTCTCCATTTCTTCCGTGGATGTCGTAAGAGGCGACTAAGGAAATGGGTTTAGGTATTCTTTAGGCTAGCAACCTGTCACTATTATACTACCTCTTCCATCCGTTTTCAAACCTTAAATGATGCTAGAAGTGAAATAGGAAAAAATCAGTTAGTTTAATTTAGTGTTAAGTATTTATACGTTTTAGATTGTGGTTTCTGTATACTTGTCTTGTTCCATAAAAAATGTAAAGACACACATCTCGACGACAGAGTTGATTATATTCATTCTTTAAAAATAATTACCACCAAACCAGTATTTTAAAAATCATGACTATTTAACGATTCACAACCACTTTTCGTACAATTTCAGCTTAGTTAGATAACAGACAGATTGCTAGCCTGGTTTTGGTTGTGGTTATATATCGCATTTATTATTCACTGTTGCCTGCGATCCATTACCCACTCAACGCTAAATTAATTAAATAAAAATGGTCAAGTAAGAGATGAAATTGTACACCGAAGGGCTCTGCAGAGTATTATAAACAGAAATTATAAAAGGGGTTCCGTACCATTTTAAATATCACTGGACAATTCTTTCACCAATGACCTAGTCCCAAAGTAGGCAATTTAATGCCTGTGTTATGGGTACTAGACAACGGATAAAGTTACTTATATAGATGAACATCCAAGACTAGAAAGCAAACATTCGTATTCATCATACAAACATCTGCCCCGACCGGGGATCGAACTCGGGACCTTAAGCTTCACAGTCAGGTTCTCTAAGCGCTGGGCTATCCGGCCGTCAACCGGCGACGAGGACAACTATTGACTAGATAAACCGCAAGGTAAATTGCGGTGTTCGGTTTAAATCGTAATAAAAAAATTCCCATTGTACCTAAGTATGGGAAACACCCAAAATTTTATTGGTAGTTCTTGACATGAGCTTAAAATTGCCAGGTTTACTCAACGTTTGTGCACG
Organism: Adoxophyes honmai; assembly: GCA_005406045.1. Taxonomy (NCBI): domain Eukaryota; kingdom Metazoa; phylum Arthropoda; class Insecta; order Lepidoptera; family Tortricidae; genus Adoxophyes; species Adoxophyes honmai. Next base: position 48,266 of record BHDV01028420.1, read on the forward strand.
TAGTAAACACATTTGTATTTTAGAAGAGCTCCCCAAGAAAGTAGAAGTAACAATTCTCACGGTACAGAAGGGCCTCTATTGTCAAACAGCAGAGTACTTTAAAGTACGGAACCCTAAAAATCACGGAACACTCAACCCTTTCCCCTTGATATTATTGAATATCGGCCGGAATGATGTGATTAAAATAAAATGTTAAACCCTCAAGGTAATAATCGGCGTGACTGTTCAAACCGGGTTTTATTAAATCGCCGAGAAAACGGTATTTTTGATGGGCTATTATGAGAGCACTCCCCAGAAGGATTTTGAGAGTAAATACACTTTATGTTTGAGGGATGATGCCGTTGGTTCATTATTGTTAATGAAAAATGTTGTTTACATATTATTATCACGCCTGTATTCCCAAATGAGGTAGACAGAGGTCACAAAACGTTCTAAGTTAAGTACCTACTAAAATTCTATAGTTTGTAGCCACTTCTAGCATTTTTTTAACGTAGATGAAAGTGGTACTGTGACAGGTTGCTAGCCTGTCTCTTAAACATACATAACCGTCACGCCTTATTCCCTGCGGGGTAGGCAGAGACAACAGAGCGCCATTCGCTTCTATTTTGACATACTTCTTTCGCTTCACTAACATTCATCACTCTCGTCATACACGCTCGACGGTTTCGGGTACTCTTAATTTGGCCTCCCTTTAGCACATCGCCGATCTGGTCGATATACGTTCTTCGAGGACGTCCTCGACCGACTTGCCCCAACACACTTCCCTTGTAAATTTGCTTACATACCCTTGCTTCATCCATTCTCTCCACATGCCCAAACCAACGCAGCATACCTTTCTCTACCCTTGTTACAATACTCTCTTTCAGACCACACTTCTCTCTAATCACGCTATTACGCACCCTATCAGTAAGTTTGATACCACTCATGCTAGTCTCTTAAAGTATGCCTGAATCTATTCCCTTAGTGGCCTCTTACGACATTCATGAAGAAACGGAGAGCTACTATTCATCATCCCACACCTCATGATTATTTTGTCTATCTAAGTAGTTCTTATCGTAGAGGAAACAATTATGACAAGACACTAAATTCGACACGATTTCTAGATTTGCTAGAAGGAAAAGTGTAAGTCAGAAGTAGAAGGCCAAAATAAGCCTATTGGGACTAAGTGAAAGAGAAAGAGGAGTTTTCTTGCATCAATAAGCCAAATGGCTGGTCAAAAACAATGTAGAAGCGGTTACTCCACCGAAAAAAGCGTCGCTGCTAAATTTAAGAAGAAGAAGAGTTTTTATTAGGATTTTGGGAGAAATAATGGATTTCTAATTTAAAATAATATAAAATATTTGTGTCAATATCATGCAAGACGCTAATAACTCTTTAAATTCTAAAAGTAAAAAACTATATCAATTTAATCATCACCTCTAAATGCAATAAACAAGCATAACAAGGTATCTTATGCTCTACACTCAATGGTAAGGTTCATAAAAATCAAAATCCACCAATTCCCAACCATACCGACTCGATTTCTGTAATTGCACGCCTTCCCGTATCCCAGTCGGAACGCACATCGCTCTCCAACAAGACAAACGCCGTAAGAAAACCGAGAATAATTGTGCCTTGTGCGTCACAGAGTAATTTGTTTCCAAGAATAAGGAACTTAATCAAACACGCCCGAAAGACAAAGCGTTGTAACTCTTTTTCCTCGAAAACCGGGGCCAGAGACGTCATGTTACCCGGTCCACGTAACGCACATTATTTTCATCTGGTATTTAAACTTTTCCGAGTGTCTCGGGCAGGTTCGACTGAGAAGTAAAATGATATATAGCGCGCCTCCGTCGGCTTTTATTGCCGCTGTGTGTAAGGTTCGTGAAAAAATTACTCGCGTCTCAAGTTTTTTTATTTGGGCCGAAAACTGGGGAGACGGAATGAGGTGATGATAATTTTTTATACCGCCTTCCTTCCCCTTGAATATTGCTCTCGAAACGGCTTTATTTGTAGCCCCGCGTAATTGTTGAAAGGCGAAATAATGGAGGATTACGACGCTCGTTCTGTGTGTTGAATTTTAATAAAAGTTTCTTCGTAAATAGGTTCTCACTTTAGTTGAGATTTCGGGTTTCGGTGTACTGAAGTAGACCGCGGCTCCCAAGTCAGGTCGTAATAACATTTTGTAATTAATTTAATTGCCGAATCAGGTAATTGTTCTTGTCTATTACTTTAATTAAACGGCTAAGGTACTTGACATTGCTCAAATAGACGACGGTTATTGGTGCGAAGGGTTTCGTCGATTAATTAAAAATGTATAGTTCGTATTCAGGACAATTAAATGCAACTAAAACCAAAACTATACAAAATCTGCTTAAAAATGTAGTCGTTTTCGCTTCTGATATTATTTTACTTTTTTTACAAAGGAATAAAATAAGGAATAAGTACTTATTTACCATTTATGCCAATTCTGATTATTCTTATTCTTGATTCTGCACACTGTTGACAAATAGCTGTTCAGACTACTCTGCAGAATTGCGAATAGGATAGAAAGTATCGAATAACCCGAATATAAAAAAAAAAACTTACAAGACAACAATACATTTTTAACCAAAACTTTCACAACTCACGCTACAATCAACACTGACGTAACCCATTAAACTATCAAAACCACAAAAGTACACCAATAACTGGATTCAAAGACGCCTGTAGAACAAGGCAAATAAAAATAACCGCTCAATTCAACGCGACGCTGAATTAAAATGGCGCCGGATTTTTCCGAGACTTACTCTTGTAAATTGTCTCGACGATATTTAATTTTGCCGCGGTCGCCTTGCAATCGTTTTATTAGATTCACGTTCGTCGTCTGGTTTCGTAATCGGGTTTGTTATTTTTCAGGTGTGATACGCTACCGTGGAAGTTGTTGTAGTATTATGTTTGTTTACGTTGCTAATAGATGGCGCTAACCTTTATATATTTGTAAATTAAATAATGTGATGTCTTTTAGGTTTTAAGTAAGGAGTTTCAATAGTGACAGTTTGCTAGCCTGTTGTCTAAAATATACATACATACATACAGTCATGCCTGTCCCAAATGGGGTAGGCAGAGCGCACGAAACATGACACAGACAGAACCTGATTATTACTACTTCACGCTTCACAGTGGCTGTGAAGCGTAAAGCATAATTTTAGTTTTGAAAACAGATGAAAGAGGTATAACAGTGACAGCTTACTAGCCTGTCGCCTTAAACATACCTAAACTTGAGGAAATTCTTAATTGCCTCTTACGACATCCACCGAATAAATGGAGAAAATGTAACCCCATACATTAGAAAGTAAAATATTACAAAATGCGATAAAAACTACACTACTAAACGTGTTCCCAACATTTAATCTATACTGACGTTGCGCTATGAAATCAATAAGCCTGAGTGGCATTATCACAATTCCACATCGCGCTAACGAAGTTACTGGCTGAATGCATTAGTACAAATTTACCTAAATTCCTCGGTCGTATCAAACAAAGATGTATTTTTCTTTTTCTTCAGTCCTTGGAATCTAACTTGGCAATATTTTAGGTAGTGGGGGTATGTTTGCGCATCGCTTTTACCATAGACAAGTGAAGCGCGAACTAACCCCACTATTAAAAATATTTCCACGAAAGACGCCAAGGACTAAAATTTGTTAGTTTTTCGGTTACATCACTTTGTATTTCGGTGGAAAGTGCATTTCTGTTGGTTTTATTGCGGGGGTTTTTTTTTTAATGGCGGCGTGTTAATTATTTTTCGTGTACACTGTCAGAGTTTGGATTCTTTAAATGAATAAATAAATTAAGAAGTGGAGTTCCTAGCCAAAAATTTCGTTACTGTTTTTTTTTTCATTTCTACTTTTTTGCTAATAAATTTTTTTAATTACAAAAGCAATAAGTAAAAGTTTTTTAGTATGCTTTAAGCAATATATCACTGTTATGTGGTTTAAGGTAGCTTTTTAATCATAACTTGTTCTCAAACCGAAAGTTACGTTAGAAATGGCAACGAAACAATTGTTTCATGTGCTCTGTCTACCCATTAGGGAACAGGCTCGATTTTGTGTCTGCCTGACAATCTGTTTGTTACCTTTTTGTTCCTCATCTGTCAAACTAATTTCGACGATATATGGTAAGGAGCTAAATAAAGATGTCTAAACTTTATCTGTGTAGCTTTTCGTGTACTCTACCTACCCCATTTATTTATGACGGCAGAATTTCAAATGTTAAAAGTAGAATGTCTATTCGTACAAATTACTCACACATACAACAGGTGACTTACCTAAGTTTTTCCCCTATAATACACTCGTATCTATTTGCATTACACCAAAAGTTATAGTTGAGAATAAATCCGTACCAACATATAAATGTGAAAGTGTGTTTGTTTGTTTGTTTGTCCGTCTTTCACGGCTAAACGGAGAGATGGATTGTCGTGATTTTTTAGGTAGAGATAGTTTAGGGCATGGAGAGTGACATAGGCTACATTTTGTCTCTTCTAAACCCCCCATTTCCCTAAAGTGAGGAGTGGAATTTTTCAATGTAGAAAGCTATAAAATTGGTATGTGTGGTATCTCTTCTGTGATACCCCTAATTTAACGCGAGCGGAGCCGCGGGCAAAAGCTAGTACTACATAACTCAGTCTAATGGTTGCAACGAAAAGGTACATAAAGGTATAGGTAGATTAAGAAATGGTCGCAACAATATTGGTCGAAAAAGTAAACTCTACTTACTATGATGAGATATTTACGGTTACCCCACGACTCCATCGAGACGACTGCACTTTACTACCCTCCCACTTTAACCGAGTACGTGAGACGAACGAATAGTTCAAGCAAGTCGATTCGACAGGGTCCTAAATTATATATTCACCAAAGACGACTATGAACTACCTTTGAACTTATAAAGTTGGATAACTCAAGGGTTCGTTTGCACGTAAAATATCGTCTAGTTTTTGCAATACAGTGCGAGTATTTATAGAATACCAAATTGGAAGAAAGAAAATAGAAACTAGTTAACTTCGAATCAGAATCGGACTCGCTCTTATTTCTAAATATCGAGCAGACATAGGTAAAAGATTTCAACCATGCCATTTCAACTAGCTTATCCGATGGGCTATATCGGTGACTTTAGTTCATCTACGGATCTCCTCATTTATTCGATCACGTAGAGACATCCAGAGTATAGCCCTATCTGTCACTCGTCTTCTACTATAACTAAGCCAAAAATTAACCTCAAAAACCCTCATCAGACTAATATCCGACCATGTATAACTGCTGCGTGTCCCGTGTCTCTACCATTCTTCTTACCGATTTCTTGAAAGTTGAAATAAGTATTTTATTAGTTCTTAACTTTGATATCTTCCACTTTATCTTAATTGGTGAACTAAGTGAGAATACAATAATTATACAGGATGTACCTAAATGTGCGAGTCTTCTTAATTGAAGAAGAATTTAGTGGTAGGTAAGATTATGATTTGCTGCAGTGCAAGTCACGGTATGTCGCGCTGATTATTTTTCTCACCTTTTTGCGTACTACTGGAGGCCGAAGAGCTGGCAGCTTCCTCGCTCAACGCATCAGCATTGCGATACAGCGGGGAAACGCTGCCAGCATCTTCGAGACCATGCCTCGGGGATGCCCTTTTCTACATTTAGTTTAGTTTTATTTTTCATTATCTAATAAACTATATTTCTTGATATCAAAGTAGAGAATATTTCAATTACTAGGAAATTAATAACTTACTGGAAACCTTTAGAATGAGCTTTAATTTCTTCTGAAAGGTTTAGTAAGTGAAGTTGCTACAATATTGAATAGTAATAGTAAAAATATTGCAGCCCGGATACGTCCCAGGGGTAGGCACTCATACCTAGAATAAATCTTAACTATTTCGGAATTCACCCAGTTTTAGCATATTTTTTGGTTTCAAGTTAAATAAACGACCTAAAATAGTGAGTCGTCCCTTACGACACGGAAAAAACTGAAATTAAGAGCTGTGTTTCAAAACCCGGCACCACATAAGACCATTAATAGAAACTTCTGCATTCACTGTCCCTTCTACTATAAGGTAGTCAATTATCGCCGACTTTCTTCCACTAGAGTTTTATTAAGATAGTGAAATCACAAAAGAAAAATATATATTAAAGACCCATCTATAAAATGTAAGGAAAGAACTGCGCCGTCGTCAAAGGCAAAGTTAGTGTAGTAATAGTTTGACTAGTGGCTCAAATTAGTGCCGTGTACCATCAACACAATATGCTTGTAGCAAGCCCAATTGAAATGTGATAGATCTAAGTCAACCTATTACCGAACTCAAGGATCCCAGCGATCAGTGACAGCTTCCTCAAAGTGTTTAATAAAACACTCATTCAACAAGTCATTTGACAGAGAACAAACTAAAGCAAGTATTTTAATAGACCCTACTACCACTTATGACTTGCACTAAAATGGAACAAATTTACACTCCAGTGAAGACAACTCCTAATTAACGGAACGCAGTCTATTACCAACCCTATCTCGGAGGAACAAGTCACAAAACCCCATGCCCTCGAACCCTTGGTGAAAATTCTGATTTATAGTTGGCAAACTATCTTCTTAGTTTGTTTTAAGCCAATTGTAACTTTGGATTTTATGATATTATAGTTATGAGGCTCTATTTCATGAGCTGGGAAGCTGCGGAGTTGTTGAAATGAATTTCAGCTTTACATAAAAGATATAAGAACTCAAATGGATTGAGAAACTAGGTGAGAATTGCAGTAGTTTTGGAACAATGGGCGATGGCGGATAACTTTTTTTTACTTTTGTGTTTAATAGTTACTAGAATTTCTCTGTTTTTGTGGTGTACTTTTACTGTGTTCTGGCGTGTCAGGTTTAGCTCCATCTTTTATGTATGCTTTGAATTTTTTATTATGATTATGACTAACGGTCATTATGGCATTTATTGTTATGACAAGTCACAAGTATGACAAACAACAGAGACCCATTATACCTTTTCCCATTCCAATTTCAAACTTCCTGCCTCAATCGAACTAACTGGATTGCCTCGTATATCCTTATTGCAAGTGTTACTTCAAATGTAAGCCATACGTAGCCCAGCAATTTAAAGCATTCGCGTCACGTATATAGTGTAAAACAGTTCTTTGGCGAGAGGCACAATGCGTGTCGAAATCACGCGACGTAAGAAAAACCTTCGCAAATCAGACCCCACGTGGCTGTGTGGGGCTCGAGGCATGAGAGGCAGCGATTACAGTTTAACATAATTTTATAGAACAATTTAGACCAAATAAAATAAGCACACATACATTAATATCAATATGTTAAATGGATGTCAAGGCAGACAAAACTTTGTTTTGTGATTTATAGACACATTATACAGGATTTAAAAACTCTGAATGAAGTAAACATTGAATTACTTCGTCGTTAAGTGTAGTTTTTCATACGGTTTCCTTAACGAAATAACTTGTGGCGCAAGCCTGGAATTTAAACCCACAGGTCAAACCGCTGGGCTAACACGAAGGTAAAACCTTGTATGACATAGTCTTGCCGGTCATTTTGACCGCTCGATGGGAACAAGTTTTTGAAGGTATATTTTGTAACGGGATCGTTGCAAACTTAAGAATATCCGTCATCGATACTCTATTTAAGCCAATATCATGAAATAAGAAACTCTTACCACTTTTAAAGGTAAAAAAAATATTAGCTTGCTTGTAAAGACTGACCTATTCCGAGACTTAATTTTATTTTAGTTTTGGTTGAATGTAACTTTAGTTTTATGTTTAGATAAAAATCTAATCCCCGAGTGGTGTCCAGTTAAGAATAACACCTCTCTATTTCCGATCTCGAAAGATATGACTTTAAAAGATAATTTAAGGTATGTTTTAAGCGACAGGCTAGCAACTTGTCACCACTGTAATTCATTAGTGCAGCTTGAAACCTAAAATTGACATGGTTTTGTTCGTATAACGTTTTCTCCCTCTGAGTATTTGGGAATACTATGCGTCATATACGGGGATCCATTTACGTTAGTAAGTGTTAAATCACTGCCGCAAGCGTTTCGTGTTCAAACTTAATCCCGCTCCCGCTAACTCCCGTGACTTACGCCACCCACGCACTGCACAATACAATTGGTGCCTTTCTGGCACTCCCCGGAGACCTCCTCGATTGAAACGAAGGGCGGACCCTCGCAAAGGGTAGTTTATTTCATTGTAAAGGCGTGAACGTCCCTGTATTGTTACAAGTGTTGATAATTTCAGTTTATTTATAAGTTGCTGGCTGAAGGGTTTATGCGGTGAAAGGTCGTTTGCTTTATTGCTGGGGTTAAAGAGGTAAATTTAGATATGTCAAAGACAGCTTTGTTTCTCGGCAAAGTTTTGCTAATTTACCTTTTAAGTTGTAGGGACACCTAGCGCCACCTATGATCGAGTAGTAGAACTTCTACTGTCAAAATGGAATCTTACATCTATCGAAGTTTCGATGATCGGTTACATAAATACAACTTCAAACTTCTTCCTCGGTTCCCAGGCATAACATCTGCCTGGAGAGAGATCTCTCTATTAATTGGAGTCTTCCTCATAAAGTTATACAATAGTGTGGTGTAGGGATAGAATAAAACATCTCCATTTCTTCCGTGGATGTCGTAAGAGGCGACTAATGAAGCACTTGTACCTATGTTTGATCCGACAGACTAGCACACAAAACCATGTCTTGCCGGCTTAGCACAGCGAGGTACAAGTAAAAACGCGCGCGACATAGACAGTATAGTTACAGTCGAGTTCATAAATATATGAGCAGACAAATGCCAAATATGTAAACTTTTGCACCTTATTCTCAATGTCATAAAGGTGTACAGATATTTTTGAACCCTCAGTTTTGCTCATTATATTTATGAACTCGACTGTACCTCTTACTCTTTACTAGACACATCAAAAAATTACAGGAATGACACGATTTGCCGTGCTAAGCCAACGTAAATTATACAAATTGAAACATTGGAAATATAACTAAAAACAAAATCACTAAAGTAACTTATTATTAAATTTCGTTTCAAAGATTTTTCAAATGCATAATTAGCAATTTTATTGACATAATAAATGTTTTCAAATAATTATGCCAGTCTTGAACTTTCATGGCGCAAGCTGTTTTTTCTAAGGACCTCTTTCCCCTCGAACATAACCGCTTAGAGGCTAATGACGCTATTTAGGTGCTTCATTTAAAGGCAGAGGCTTGTCTTTTTTGCGTTGACTATTATAAAGGGTGTATTGTGATAATGCAGACACTTCTTGTTGAGGCTGTAAAGTGCGGTTTTATTTATTAGCAAATTAAAAATTCTGTTCGAGTCGTGTAAAGAATTAGGTTAAGGTATAATTTAGGCGACAGGCTAGCAACTTGTCGCTATCATACCTGCCAAATCTAAACTTAGAAAAATATGCTAGAAGTGCCCATGAAACGTAAAATAGTTATATTATGATTATGAAATAGTTATTATTTTGTCTATGTAGTTTTGTGTGCTCTGCCTACCCCATTAGGGAATACGCGCAAGATGTATGTGTGTATAAGTTTAGTTGTATCTTTGGCATCTCTAAACCATGACCATTACACGTTTAGTAGCCACTTCTACCATATATTTTAGGTTGTGAATTGGCAGTTATAATAGTGATAGGTCTCTTATCAGTCGCCTAAAATATACCCAAGAGGCGAATAACTGTTACGACCTCCACGGAAGAAATACAGAGGTTATTCTAAACCCCGTATTCTATAGCCGTGATAGCCCAGCGGTTCGACCTGTGGCCTCTCAAGCAGAGAGTCGTGGGTTCAAACCCCGGGCTCGCATCTCTGAATTTTTCGGAATTTATGTGCGATACCTATCGAATTTGATATTTATCACGAGCTATTCGGTGAAGGAAAACATCGTGAGGAAACCTACACACAGTGACGAAGTAATTCAACGTTATGTGTGAAGTTCCCAATCCGCACTGGGCCCGCGTGGGAACTATAGCCCAAACACTCTCACTCAGAGAGGAGGCCTGTGCCCTGCAGTGGGACGTATATAGGCTGATGATGATGATGATGATTCTAAACCCCACATGCAAACTCATCCAATCAGCATTAAAAACTATAATTGCTCCGCCACTCCGATCTGATCCTACAAAAGCAAATGAAGCACTTCAACTCCAGACACAATAGTCCTTTTGTCTGCACTACGCTTATAATACCAGTTGGAAACTAATTCACTAAGTTTCATTCGCTATTAATTCTGTACCGTCAACAAATAAGGCTTTGTCCCGACCTGCGTCTGACATGCATGGAGCTTGTTGGGATATTGAATTGGACTCTACTGCGGGGGGTTAAGGATTGTATTGAAGTTGGTAAGGACTGCAGTTGTCAGGTTTTATGAGAATTTTGTTTTGGTTTTATTGGTGTTTCTGGGATTCATAGTGTCGGAGGAATTTGTTTCGTCGAATTATTGTTTGGTCTAATATTGGTGTTGTAGAATAATCCGTTCATAGACAAGTTTAGTAAATTTAGGTAATTTAAAGGCCAGGTTTCCGCTAATTTTGTTTTTCTACCATTGCTCCAGATGACAATCAGATGACAATTGACCATAAATATTTTAACCAATAGTCAGGCATCTGAAAACCTTAGTAAAATATTTCCTGGAAATTTTCATTGTTGACTTTGTGGGAGACTAAATGTTTCATCGCTTTTCAGGTTATTGAGACCTGTGTTTTACCTACCTTACGTCCTGTACGCAGGTCCCGTTTGTAACAGCGTACGCACCTGCAATCGTCCAACCTTGCGATGCTACGCCGTTGACTCAAAGCCGGTGTACAAAAGATCGGGCATTCCGTTCAGATTTTTTTTTACATGAAATTTTTGGGGTTTACATGGGTTTTCAAACGCGTATACCCGATCTCTGATTAAGATATTAACTGTCAATTTTCGGCCAGCCTGTATAATGCATGTTTGGCGTAACTTAGGCCCTTGTCGCTTTACCTTACTCGGGTTCTTGATAGCGCTGTTCGCGTTGCTTAGGCTAAGCGCGCACTACGACTTTTTGTCGCGCGACAATTTTGTCGCAGAAATGCAACGTAAGGGTTTATATGTCATCGCGCGCACTATGATGAAAAAATCAGTATGGACAGCGCTATTTTAAAATCGTGTCGCACGACAAAAAGTCGTAGTGCGCGCTTAGCCTTACTTCTACGTGTGCATCAATACAGGCTAATAAATTAGCAGCGGTAATCTCCAGTGAATCAGACTAAAACTTTATCGATAAAACATATTCTAAAAAAGAGAATTTATTTTGCATAAAAATGAATATCAATTGACTAATCCAACCCGCTTGCGTCGAAATACCTAAACTAGAATTCCAATGCTACCCAACGCCAAATCCAAATGTTTAGGTTTATTCTGCAAAAATGTATGACAAAGTTTTTCATATAAACTCATTTTTTCACACATTAAACACGGGTCCATATCGGGTTGCATAAAGTTTGAAGTCATACATTTTATAAGCATACATATTTTTGTCATAATCATCATTAAGCATAACTGAAGTAAGCCATAAATTTTTAAGCATAATGTTTTATGGCATACATTTGATCCGCATAAAACAATATACGCATACTTTATAATGGGCATACAGTATAAACTCATAAACTGGTTGTGCATAAAACATGCGAAGCATAATGTACGATTCGCCATATTTATTTCGCGCATAATAATTTGCATAAACTAGCCTAACTTAAAACTTAACCTACGTTTTTGGCCGCGATTCGGTTCATGTGAGGTCACAATTCTAACCTAGCCTAACCTACTTTTTTGGCCGCGATTCGGTTCACGCGAGGTCACAGTTCTAACCAAACCTAACTAACTTTTTTGGCCGCGATTCGGTTCATGCGAGATCACAGTTCTAACCTAACCTAACCTATTTTTTTGGTCGTTAATCATCAATGTTATGGCTGGTTAAATGTTTGACAGCCATAATTATGACTGAAAATAATTATGACCATACATTTTATGACAATTCAAAATTATGTCATTCGTCTTTATGGTAAAACCATTTATGACTAAAAATAATTATGACAGGGAACATTATGACAATAGTACACTTTATGCCAAAAAAAATTTATGAGTTTCAACTTTATGGTCAAAGTGTTATGACAATCGATTTTATGACAATGGTTTGTATGCGACTAGAATAGCACCCATTAAACACATCTTGGTGGAATTCTGTTACGTATAATTTCTGGGCCAGGTTGGCTTCGTAACCCTTCATAAACTAAAATCTAACAAAAAAGTTAGATTAGGTTCGGTTAAAAGTGCGATCTTCACAGATGGGTTAGGTTAGGTTAGAACTGCGACCCTCGTAGACCCAAAAACCTACCAGAAAGGTGGTTTTCATAAGATAAGGTTAAAATTGTGACCTACGCAGCACCAGATCCTACTATTTTGTTATACCTGTTCAGCATTCGGATTTCACATTTTATGCCTAAAGATTCTACGAAAATATTGTTATGCGTAATTAATGTATACGAAGTCTGCTTATGCGATATTAGTTTATGCCAATACATAATTGTGCTAATACTGATTATGCGACATGGAGTTACAGAGAACAAAATTATGCGAAAATAGCTGACCCACCAAACCCCTTTTTTGTTGTCACCTCTAACTATATTTACAAATTTCTATTTAATTAAACGTGACAAGTCCTAACTTAATCTTATATTGCGTGCTTTAAAAATACACTTAATAATTTTCGTGTAACTTAATCACTTTCTGGGGAAACACTTACGTTCCTCATTTATGCAACGTGTTACAAAAATACAAGTAAGTAAAGTAGAAATTAGGTTAAATTGCCCATTATAAGGAGTCAATTTACAATTATTTATAAAAATAAATAAAAAAAGCATCAAATCCTCTAATTTGAAAATCTGTCACAGAATGCACTCTGTTGAAATAATCTACGATAACTTCAGTTCTATTGAAACATAGCTTACGAGTACTAGGGTTTACAATATATTTATTTCGCTTTAATAATTTTATTTTATTCCCGATTTTGGTAACACGTTGTAATGAGTTTTTTATAAATAAAATTTGTAATGAAAACATAAACAGTTTGTTCAAGTCACAAGTCGAGTTTGACTAAACTTGAGCTAGCTATGAATGACTCACGGCGATTTATATAATTATTAAAATACTGATACATTTGTACTTAATAATCCTGCGTGCAAAGTGAAAATATTTATAGTCCTTGAGCGCTCCCACTTGTCAATTTTGTCATGAAAATTCTTCCCCCCAGGTAAAGGGTTGGTATTCTGTATATTAATTGCGAAGCTGTTGTTGACACCGTGGGCGTCTGCTTAGAACACGTATTAAGGTGTTATAACAGAGTTTATAATAAAATAGGTCTGTGGGATTATTTTAACAAGCAATAGTTAGTAAAATTTTAAGTTAAATCATTCACATGCATTACTACCTACTTAAATGAGGAAAGCAGATCATACGAAACCATTTTCTTTACATTACTTTGTCACTTTTAGATTCTAAGTAAGATAAAGCGGTATAAATAAGAGTGACAGTTTGCTAGTAAGAAATAGAACACTGTTATTTTAAAACTAAGCCAAAGTGTATTTTTTTTCTTTCTCAAATTGAATAAGAATTAGTTTTTTATACATAGAGTCACGGGTGATTTCGATACAACTAAAAAATGTCTCCCATTTTTCATACAAATTTTATGATTCCATCCCGTGACCAGGCACGAGTCGTTTCGCGGGATAGACTATCTGATACTTTCTGACGCGTCTAGTTAGACAGTGACAGGTATAGGTTGTGTTAAGTTGGCTGTATGAAAAAATTTGCGGAATTTTTTTGGTCAATTTTTTTTTATCAATAATTATCAATCATGTTCTTGGTTCTGAGTAGGAAAAATCACACTTTTATTCAAAAAGGAAATGTAGAACACGTTTTGTAATGACAGCGTGATTTTGACATTCACTCGTTCAATTCGTTCATTTCCCTTAAACAATCAATTCTTCGTGTTATTACGTGTGTAATCATAATCATTCACTTCAATTCCCGTGGAACCACCTAAACAACTTTTTTTTAATCATCCCAACTAGTCAAACCAACCAGCACTACCCATTCTACTTTCACAACTTCACCTCATACTTCGCAGTCTGTACATTCTCGTCACGATTCTGAATGCTTACGTTCACTCAGTCTAATTGAATGGTATGATTGATTCCTCGGTGCGATGTCGACGCCGCTAGAAATGATACGCGTTATCGATCTGTGGATAGACGTGCCTATGCGAGGGTGAAAACTGAATATTAACGGGGATTTTGGGCTACCTGATCTTTGAATTTTAATTCATTACTTACATACATACAAACATCCCAAATGAGGCAGGCGGAACACACGAAGAGTCGCTTAGACAAATCCGTGACTATTTCACGTTTCGCTGGTTGCTAGCCTAACGATTAAAGTATACAAATTTTAAAGTTCTTGTACCAATACAGGCGAAATTTTTTGTTTGTACAACTTGAATTTAATGTAACAAAAAAACTATATGTCTTTGTACACTAGGATGCAAAATTGCATGGATAGTTTAGAGGCGGCAATCGTTTGGCGTCAGAAGCCGTGTTTCGATAACCATCACTATCGCACGGCGTAAACAGCTTCAAACGACTTTCATTTGGACTTGTCCATGCAATTTTGCATCCCGCTGTACGTTTGTTCATTTTTATTTTGCCCAAATAATCCCTATTTCGACTCACCGTTATACAACCTTGTTGCATTGAAACTCAGTTGCACGTTTTAATCAATTTACCTCTGCGCCTACTTCGAAGGAGTTTTGCAGTTCTAGCCATATTGTTTAATTTTATGTGCCAAGGTTCGACACGAAGCCACTTCGTGTCGCAAGAGTCGTGTCGTCAACATTGAATATTACTTATTATGTTATAGAGTTGTATTGATACTTGATGGAGGAGATTTATTATATGTTCCACTAGCTTTCCGCCCGCGGCTTCGCCCGCGTGGAACTCGGTTACATTGCGGTATAAAGCACAACTATAAGAAAACTTCTCGTTTCAAACGACACACAGCGCCATCGATCTATCATCTGTCGATCTAACATCGATTGATATCGATCTATCAAGAAAACTAAATTTTTGCTCGGGAACATCATTTTTTTCCGGGATAAAAAGTACCCTATTATTTAATCCGAACTTCTATCTTTATGTCTGCAAAATTTCAAAGCAATTGGTTCAGCAGTTACGGCGTGAAAGCGGAACAAACAAACAAACTCACTTTCTGACTTATAATATTAATAAGGATACACGGCAAGCAGCTACAAAACGTTTTCATTTGCTCTGCCAACCCCTAGTTGTGAATATAGTCGCAACGTATGTGTGGCGACGTACTCCAATAGAGAGATCTCTCTCCAGGAAGATGTGTTATGCCTGGGGACCGAAGTCTGTAGAGAGATAGATGGAAGTTGTATTTATGCAACTGAACGTCGAAACTCCGTTAGCGGGATGTAGGATACCATTTTGATGGTAAGCTTCAGCGCAGACGACAAACTATCCGTGACGCACTTTTCAGTCCGTGAAAATAGAACCTATGCAGTAACGGACTGACTTTTTGCACGTCGTGTGCGCTACTGTAATAATTACATAGGTTCTATTTTCACAGATAGATAGATAGAGTCACTAATGAGAAGATTCTGGAAACTGCACAGCTGCCTAGCCTTTTTGCTTTGCTCAAACAAAGACGTCTACGTTGGTTGGGGCATGTGCAGCGAATGGAATCAACTCGTTTGCCACGACGTGTCATGTTGGGTGCTGTTGCGGAAGCAAAAAGACGAGTTGGCAGACCATTGCTCCGCTTCAAGGATTGCGCTAAACGTGACATGAAGACGTTTAATGTTGACCATCGCGAATGGGAGACGCTCGCAATGGATCGGAGTAAATGGCGGAAAGCGATTGTGGAGGGTCGTAAAACCCATGATGAGTCATGGTTCCGGACTTTGGATGAGAGGAGGGCTTATACAGCCACGAGAAGAAGTGCCTATCAGACACTACTTAAAGCGTCTGTTACAGACGAATAAGGCCATTGATGATGATGATTTTCACAGACAAAAAAGGTGCGTTACGGATAGTCTATCGTCTGCGCTACACCTAAACGTGTTATGTTATGTTATGCCATTCTGTGGGGTTAGGTGGCCACATTAAGTATGTATTTATACATATGTAGTGGGCCAAGAAAGTGGTCTACCACTTTTGACAAAAGTTTCTGTGAGATCAAAATTGTCACAAGGTTGACATTGTCACTGTCATAATATTATGACGAGTGGAAATCAACCGTGTTGTTTAATGCGATTCAAATTAATATCGATCTTGAGGGGGTAGATCAATTTCTTGGTCGACTGTACCAGCAGCACTGCGGTCAACGACAAATCGTCTGCAGCCGCTGCGTGAAGTCGCGATTGAAATCAAACCTTTACTCAGTTTCAAGCTATTAAGTCTAGTTAGTTTACTGTGACTACAACGTCTGTCCATAAAATTAACATTTCATTATGACTTAATTCGTTTTTTAACTGTTGATTTTTCCGAACAATGTTACAAATTCGTTTCCATACAAAGTTGTCGACAGAAAAATATTATCTTTAGCATTAAATTGGCGGAAGTTTCATGAATAATTTTGTGTTCAGTAGAATGTTTTATTTTCGCTGAATATTTTAATTCGAGTCTTGAAATAATAAGCGTGTATTAGGCTAATGTAATTTAGAATTTTGTTATTTCAGCTGTATTTAGACTAAGTTAGGGTACATAAAAGGTACTAATAGGATTTGTTGATAAAAATTACAGATCTGTCGGTCTGTCAGTCAGTCAGTTTGTCTACTCCTACAAGGGCTACATTTGTTAAGATAATTAAGTGAAAATTATTAATTACAATAATTATTATAAATGCGAAAATTTGTGACTGTGTATGTATGTTCGTTACCTCTTTGCGCTTAAACGGTGAGACAAATTTTGATGAAATTTGGTATGCGGAAAGCTTACAACCAGAATTATAACATATGCTACTTTTTATCCCAAAATAGTTCTTAGATCCCGTGGGATCAAATCTACGCAGTCGGAGTTCCGGGACACGGTTAGGTAACTATGAAAAATATGAACTTTTCAATGTATTTTTAAAACTCTGGATCGTTAAATTATTATTACATGCGGATGAACAACAGTTTAATTAAAATAGTAAATACGGTATTAGTTCATTGGCAATAAGTAATAAAATGAATTAACTTAAAAAATTATACGCATAAAGAAAATTTGTTGGTTTTTTTTTCAGTAGGTATTATATTAGGACGCACACCACTTGTAAATGTGCTATTATATTTTTTTTTATTGGCATAATTTTATTAATATTCCGTATATTTTAACCACTTTTGTTCTAATCAGAATTGTTCAAATATCCTAACATTTTTACCTACTTACCTACTAATAAAAAAAATATTAATCAAATGGGTGAACAATAATTTATCAGAAATTCCTAAATGTGTAAGGATCTTTTGGTTGTCGCTGTAGCAAAATGCTACGAGTCGTAGCGCGGCGATGCGTAGCGCCGTTGCTTTGTGCTACGCCGTAGCAAGAGCATGATGCACAAAAATGGTTATCTAGTCTGTAAACGGATTTTGCAAGTGAACAATGATTATGTAAATGCTTATAATTTGCTTGTATTATAAAAGATTGTTATCATAATAGTTACAAAGAAAAAACATAATAAAAATTACTTGGTAAGGAATGTGAACTGTAATGTAATTCAGTATAATATTTAAAAATTATTGAGGTATGACTGCTTTATTCGATATTATATAATAAATTAAATAGGGAAAACCATTATTTTAATTTAAAAATCTCATTGACAATACTTGCATGTCATTAAGTAGGTGAATATTGAGGTACCTACGTTAAGTATTCATTTTTGAGTAATTGTGGAATACTTTTTTAGTATTTAATGCACTTTCACCTAAAACATTTATGCATATTTATTTTTCAATTAAACTTCAGATAAAACAAATTACAAAAATGCACTTCACTAATTAAATTTATTTACACATTTTAACTTTATTCCACAACCTTAAACCACATACAACGCATATGGATATAAAAAATCTCAACAAAACCCCTCCTCAATTTATTAAACCGCCAAACTTTTTTATTTCAACTTATTTTACTCAAAAATAAAACTACAACTCACCATCAAAACGAACCAAAATAGCCGCCAAATCCTTATCACAACACTCCTAAACTCCTTACATAACAACGACACACGCGTCAAGTTCAAAAACTTTTCGCGAGCCAGCAAAACACGGGATCACGACACGTATGCGTCGTCCGGCGTCCGACGGGTGACTGGCGCGCCGCGGATCGGGCCCGACCCGGCATCAAACCAATCTAGTTGGTTACATGTTAAGATCGAAATTTGATCGCAGTCGGGTATGAATGCGCTAAGGCGGATGACGCAGCGCATGCGTCAGGCCGTTGACTCGCCTGCAAGGATGCATTAAGATGCGAGTGGTAACTTAATTCCGCTTTGGGATGATTATGATTTACGGGTATTCTAAGGGGTGAAGGGGATGGTGAATATTATGTGTGGTATCGGGATAGTGTAACACTTCTTCATGGTTTACGTGGATGTCGTAAGAGGCAACTAAAGGAAACAGGTTTGAATATGCTTTAGGCGACAGGCTAGCAACCTGTCACTATTATACTACCTCTTCCATCTGTTTTCAAACCTAACATTAAGCTAGAAGTGGCTGCGAGGCGTGAAATGGTCATAGTCTTTGTTTTATCCATGTCATGTTTTTTGTGCTCTGTCTATCCCATTTGGGAACACAGGCGTGATTGTATGTACTTATGTACATTTTTGTAACTGAAATAATGGAACAATCAAAATGATGTAAGCAAATTTGCAAAGTAGCGCTCTCAAAGAACGTAGTAAGTTGACCAGATAAAGGATGTTTCTAGTATGTTGACCAGATAAAGGATATTTCGTATGCTCTACCTACCTAACGGCAAACAGGCGTGATATATATATGTGTAAGTGTAGATTTTAGTGTAAATTCTAGGAAGTTAAGCCTTTGGTGGCGTTACAAATAAACGTGGTATTTTGGTTGCAGTTGGCTGGAGTTAGAATTAGTACAGCGACCGCGAACTGTCTGTTATGTGTAGCGAACTTTGAGACTGGGCAAGCACCGACCTAGTACTGAGCATCGGGGTGAATTGGACAGACGAAACGGACTATAGCCGAAATGATCCAGAAACATAATAGTCTAATAGACAAAAAAACTGTTTAGTCCATCAGATCAAATCGATCAATCATCTACCCAATATACGTCCCACTGCAGGGCGCAGGCCTCCTCTCACTATGAGAGGGCTTGGGCTATAGTTCCCACGCGGGCCCAGTGTGGATTGGGAACTTCACACACAACATTGAATTAATTCGTCGCTGTGTGTAGGTTTCCTCACGATGTTTTCCTTCACCGAATAGCTCGTGGTAAATATCAAATTACATTCCGCACATAAATTTCAAAAAATTCAGAGGTGCGAGACCAGGGTTCGAACCCACGACCCTCAACATTAAAGGCCACAGGTCGAACCGCTGAGCTACCACGGCTGTCGATCAAATAGATTACCACAAAATATTGTACACATATCTTTTCTCTAATTTGACAAACGAAAAATTAAGATAATACTGCGCTTAAAAGTTGCGCGTGACGTCAAGCCTCGGTACAATGTTTAGCAAGTTGTGATGTCACAAGCCCCCACTCCGGAAGTTTGATGATCTAAAACTTTGTCGATGTTTCATCATTTTAATAAAAGAAAAAATGTCTGTATCATATTTTTCCATAATCTAACGAACGGACTAATTAGATTTTTTTTTAACCCAGGATACAAGCCTACTATTATTACCGCTGTTAAAAATCGTGATATCACGTTTAACCATCTGGTTACCCTGAAATTGCTAAACGTGGCACTGGATTTTTGAATTCATGTGCTCTGCCTACCCCTCTTGGAAATACAGGCGTGACAATATGTATGTGTGTGTGTTAAAAATCGCGTTATCAACAAATCCGCCATAGCTGAAAGTTTGTTGGAGTCAAGACCAAACCATTGGATCGAGCTTCATATTCCCAGAATCATATCTAAGTGGCCGCAAAGCGTGAAAATAAATGGATTCATTGATTTGACTATAACCGAATGTTTCTTAGGCCGGCCGCATACATTCGGAAAAATTCCGTTTCGGAATCTCGAATCGGAAAATCGAACGCAGTCAATCCATACAAAATCTATGGACCGCCACACACATTCGGAATAATTCCGTTCGGAATTCCGAACGGAAAGCGTCCGAATGTGTGTGGCGGTCCATAGATTTTGTATGGATTGACTGCGTTCGGACAGTCCGATTCGAGATTCAGAATCGAGATTCCGAAACGGAATTCCGTATGTATGTGGCCGGCCTTATCCTGATGTGATGTATGTTTTATAGTTTTCTAATAATTAACCAGCTAAACAATACATTCCCAAATTTTATCGCATCGCGGTCAGCGTCAAATGAACGACTTCACACGCAGTGATTTGCGGTCCGCCACAAAATGGCGCTTCTTTTTAAAAACATTTACTGACCATAACAATATTTATGCAATAGGTTACATTACGTTTTAAGATAGGAAGTCTAAAATATTGGACTTACGGGATAGACTAGCAACCTATAGATAGATAGATAGATAGTACTTTATTTCATTTTGAAAATCATATATTATTACATTGGAAATTTCGAAAAATAATAAATTCACAAAAGGATCGTCATATAAGTAAATAGTAAAAATTAACTAAAAAATGTCACAATAATATGAAAAATGTGAAAAATAAAAATAGAAAAAGAATAAAAACAATAAATACAATCAGCTACATCAGCAATTAGATGTAAATATCAATGTCAATATAAAAATAAATATACGAAATTAACTATAAAACCATTGAATCACATAATGTGAGAATGTCAGTTATCCTTTTAATTATTATCATAGAATATAATGGCAATAATAAAAAATAAAAATAGAAATAAACATGTCATGGAATCAATAAATAGTTATTCAATAAATTCGTTTAACCAACAAAAGTTTTTTCAGCTGGCAACCAAATATTTTGTCCGAATTACACTGTGATACTTGTAATACTTAATGTATACGTACATCACGCCTTTATTCCCAAATGGGGTAGGCATAGCATGTGAAACGTTACACAATCAATACCATAACTATTTCACGTTTCGCAGCCACTTCTAGCATTTTTTGAGCCCTCAAGACCAAGGCTAGCCAACAGATTTTCCAGCTGAGCAAAGTTTTTATGACTGTGGTGATGCTGGGTCTCAATCAGGTGAAAAAGCTGCCACCGGGTGCCGCCAGCTTGCTGGGCAAATGCGCTGGGCGGGCCATCTCGTGGCCCGCTTGCCTGGGTTTGGCCGCCCTTGCTCTAGACCTTTTGTTGATTATCAAATGACTAGCTGTGCTCGCGATTCCGTCCGTGTGAAATAGTGTAAATTTTTTCTCCTTTTCTTACATTTTCCACTGTTTCTTCGGTCCTATTCTTCGCAGCGTCATGTTATGTAGCCCAAAGTCTTCCCCAATAAATGGACTATCTAACACAAAAAGTTTTTTTTTAAGTTCCTAAGATTAGCGGGTTCAAACAAACTCTTCAGCTTTATGATATTAGTATAGATAAGAAACCAAAAGTTTTACCTAAAAAAGATGCACTTATGAGTTTATTAATTAATCAATTTAATACCGACAGCTTGGAGACCATAGAATATACAACTTAGGATAATTAAAAATATTTAATGAGAAATTTGTAAGCAAGACAATACAAAAATGTGTTTCTTGTATGGCAATCTCCTTCGATTTTAATTAGGCAAGTAAACTTGGTCTTTGTTTCATTTTGCATTGAACACCGATCGAGGAAAATATAAAATTGTGAAATTATCAGCACATAATAAATGTAGCTTATTTCACTATGAATGTAGCTGTGCTTGCGTTGTGTAATACTTAAGGATTAATTAATAAAAAAAGAACTGAATTTTAATATGAAACTGTCACATCACTGTTAACCTGTTACTATTACGGTGCCCCTCTAATTGCATACAAAATTATTGCCGTTAAATCTATTGTCACAACACTTTAAGCATTAACTTGATACTAATCTCGGTCCTTATGTATACTTACTAAATACTAACTAGTAGTAGTAGCGTTGTCTAGTACCCACAACACAGGCATTAATTTGCCTACTTTGGGGCTAGGCGATTGATGTAAATAAATTATTAATGTCCAGTGATATTTATTATTATTATTTTATTATGTAAAGTCATTTACCCCTTACCACTGTTCTAACCAAAATCACAAACCAAACAAACCTCTTAATCGACAATTAAATAAACAAAAGCATATTCGAATTGCGATTCATTCTATAATAACCCTCTTTGTAAATAACTGAAGTTATAAAATATGAATCCGCCCATAACCCGATCAAACACCGGGCGCGGTGAAGTCCGAATGGTGAATGGTATGGATGAATGAATAACTAAACAACTGTATCCAATATTACTGATTTGACGTTAATTGCCAACGATTTAGACGGGGGGAGGCAAAATGCTGCATCGCTGTAACCTTTTTTTAATGGATGGTAAAAGTTTTTAAATGAAATTAGATATATTTATACCAGTATCAATATCTCAAAATAGGTGACGATTAAAATTACAACAACAGTATTTTTTTCTAAATATAAGTATCTAACTGCTTATGAGATAACTATGTTTTAAAGACTAATACGCGTAAAAAATAAATTAAAATACTATCAAATTAAAAAGTAACTACGTTACAATACATAAACATCACTCCTTATTTTTTAAAAGATGGCAGAGGTAACAGAGTGCCATTTGCTTCTATTCTGACATACTTCCCTCGCTTCATTTAAATTCATCCCTCTCATCATTATAACCGACGCCTTCAGATAATTCTACTTCGATCTCTCTTCTGATCTTGTCGGTGTCATGTACTTTGAAGACGCCTTTTTTTATCTCAAAGGACTACTTACGTTCTTCCTTATGCATGACTGCCATAGAAGACCTTTTTGTAATTTTCTTAGATTTATAATTATACTTTTTGTTCTTTTATTTTGTCAAAAAATTTGGATTGAGACAAAAATTCGTTGAAAAATTGTCTCCATACCAAAAAACTGATGTCCTGAGGATGCACAAAAATTAATGCTAATCCCTTTAAATTATTATTTTGTTCTTGACAGATATATTATGAACTTAACGAGTTTTATTTAGACACTACGTTCAATCTGTCAGTTTCGTCGTTCTAGATCAAAAAAAAATCAAAAAATCAAAAAAGTTTATTTTGGTTTCCATTATTGTGGTTACACAGAAACAAGGTTGGGACCTTCCATTAAGCATAAGATTGCTTGTATCGGAAAGCCCCGCTCTTCTTAGGTAACAATACATATTACAGATAAATATCAATTAAAACCAAAAATCAAAACTATAATTAAAAATGTTATACACCTCCACCAAATACTAAAAGTACTTAAAAATTAATGTGTGTGTGTATGTGTGTGTGTGTGTGTGTGTGTGTGTGTGTGTATGTTAACAATCAAATCACATATCATTATGTCTATTCAGGGTTTATTATTTAAAAGCGCTTCCGTCTCCTCATACTCGTAGTTCGCTATCCAACCAGTAACAGCTTTCCTGCACTTAGACAACTGCATGGGGTAAATGTCTAAATAGGCATCGATAGAGTTATATAGGTAAGCGGATTGTACAGTAAATTGTTTTCTAGCAAACTTAGATTTATGAACAGGAATTGGAACAATCTTGACTTTTCTTCTACGTGTGACAGTTTGAGGTACATAGCTTATGGTGCGGTGCAGTTTCAACACACTGAGAACAATATACAATTTGCGCATGGACAGCAATTCACACTCCCTATAAAGTTCCGATGTGGAGTACCTGTATGGTTTGTTGAAGGTAACTTTTAGTAAACATCTCTGTGCTCTCTCTACCTCAAGAAATTTTGTTTTATTTGCTCCTCCCCATATAGGAATGCAGTATGACATAACTGATTGAGCCAACGCAATATATATTTGTTTAAGGAGTACTTTGGAGGCAACGTGTTTAAGGATCTTAAATAGCCAAGTCATTTTTCTAATGCGCCCAATCAGATGCTCTATATGGTCGTGCCAGGACAATCTATGGTCTAAAATAATTCCCAAGTATTTTATAGAAGAGACTTTTTCAATACTTGAGCAAATGCAATTTATGGCAGCTCGGTCACAGCTATGTAATTTCAGTCCTAGGTTAATTGAAGGCTGTGTACTCTCATACTTCGAGAAACACATATATTTTGTCTTACTGGTATTGAGTGTTAAAAAGTTCTGTCTTAACCAGGAAAAGATAACATTTAGTCCGTTTTCAGCTTTACGGTGCACTAGTTCCCAGGAGCTGTCTTCGAAGACCACTGCTGTATCGTCGGCATATGACAGCACAAAGCCATCATGAGAGGAAAGATTAATTAGGTTGTTAATATAGATTAAGAAGAGCGTAGGGCCAAGTACGCTTCCCTGGGGCACGCCGAAAGTAATAATTTGTTCAGAACTTAAGTGGTCTCCCACTTTTACGCATTGGGTACGGTTATGTAAATAGTCTGTGAGTAATTTCAAAGGTGTTCCCCTTATACCAATTGATTCCAGTCTTAATAGAAGGATGGGGAGAGAGACCGTGTCAAATGCTTTTTTCAGATCCAAGAAGATAGCAAGGCATTTATTACCTCGGTCTACAGATTGCGTTACCTCCCTGGTAAGTGCCAAAACCGCATCTTCTGTGGATTTACCTTGACGGAAGCCAAATTGAGATTTAGATAGGATATCATATTTATTCAGATAACTAATCAATCTTTTATTTATTAACCTCTCTAGAATCTTTGATATCACCGGCAGCACGGAAATGGGTCGGTAGTTATTGACATCATCTCTCTTCCCGCCCTTAAATACAGGTGTAATAATAGCTTTCTTAAGCATCTCAGGGAAGACCCCTTGAGCGAAACATAAGTTAGCTAGTTTACTTATAACGGGGGTAACAAAAGCTCTTGCTAATTTTAAAAACCTAGTTGGAATGTCATCCCATCCTGGGGCACTTTCGTTTTTAAGGCTCATCAATACAGCATCTACTTCTTCTGGCTCTGTATCTATTAGTGCGAATGATGAGGGAGAAACTGTTGAGAGGGGGAAATTGTTGTCATTACTGCCGGGAGATTTATTACTAGAAATTGTTTCCGCCAGCACCCTACCCACGTTTGCGAAAAAATTGTTAACATTATTGACAGCAATGTCAGGCGAGGCTTGAGAGTTCAATAGTTCTATACCATTATTAGACTTAATTTTGTATTGAGTTATTTTGTTAATATTACTCCATAGAGCTTTAGGGCTTTTGACAGATTTTTCCAGGAGGTCACTTTCGTATTTCCTTTTAAATTTCCTAATCAACTTTGTGCAAAAATTGCGGTATCTACTGTAGGTAGCTTTCAGAATCTCGTTTTCTGGGTACATACGTAGTTTTAGTTGCATTCTATTACGGTTTTTTATGCATCTAAGAATGCCAGGAGTCATCCAGGGCTTGATGATACGCTTATTGCTAGGTATCTTCATTAGGGATTTGCTTTCATTTAGGCTGTCCCTTAATTTATTTAATAATTGCTCTAATATGAAATAAGGGTTGTCGCTAAGCAAGAGTTCATCCAAATTTTTATTAGCTAGGTTCAAAAGAGCTTGATTGTGATTGACGCGACTGTGTAAGACAGGATTTTTATTTTTTATACTGTCGGACAGAGCTAAAAATATGGTTTGGTGGTCAGTTATTGATGTATTCAAAACTGCAATAGAGGCTGTGTTTTTCTTTATATCGTGTTTTATCATGAAGTGATCGAGACAGTTATGACCCCTGGTCGGTAAAGTATGACCTGGTAGAAATCCAAAAGTAGATAACGAATCCAAATAATAGTTTAAGATACAAAAATTAACCCATAAACTCTTTCCAAAGATTGTCATACACAATATTTCACTCTCTCGAACATAACGTAACCCCAAAGAAGCTAACCAGGACATTGTAAAGCATCCAGGTATTCTGTAAATAGGTCACCGGCGCGGTCGCTCCGTCGCGTGGTCTGAATGCAACGGGTCGTTTAACTGCATCGTGAGCTCCGAACACCAGAGGAATCTTTCCTTGATTCTAAGTTTGACGTCTGTCTAAGATTTATTATATTTGCCGTGTGGTTTCGGGATAGAAGAACACTTCCATTTCTTCCGTGGATATCGTAAGAGGCAACTAACGCGGTTTAGGTATGTTTTAGGCGACAAGATAGCACCTGTCACTATTCTACGTCTGCCATCTTTGCAAAACTACAATTATGCTGAAAGTGGCTGCAAAGCGTGATATATAATATGGTCATAATCATGGTTCTGTCTACGTCACCTTTTGTGTACTGTGCATACTCCATTTGGGAATGCAGGCGTGATTGTATGTTTGTATGTAAGTTTTTGATTTGTTTGTGTATCTGTATTATAAAATTCTCATGAACTAATCCGGACATCGTAATGACCTTACTTTGGGTTATTTTAAATACCATTTTTGTATTTTTTATAGGCTGCATTTGAATAAACTTTCTTGTTGAACGTTGGCGACATTTTAGCACACTGTAGCTGTAATCGCCTGTACCTGACGTCCATTGGCAAATTAGATTGATTTTCCAATTAATATACTGAAATTATTTCAGACCAGGCAGTTTAGGCCATTGCGATTAAGTAGAAGATATTTTGTGTACTTTTATTGAGATTTTTTATGCGAATATTAAAAAAAGATTAGTGGATAAAAAATCGGCCACTCTACTTTTGATCTAAACCTCACTTTCACATTATTTTAAAAAGTAGGCTTATATTATTATAATGTTTTAAACTTTCCCGATTCTTACTCATAATTATATGTACGCGGGACTTAATCGCGATTTTAACGTCGAGCTCCGCTTCAGTCAACTCGTGACCACGATCGCTGTAACGCGGCCGAAACGTCGAGAAGGTAAATAAATAAAATCGCGATTAAGTCCCGCGGACGTATAATTATAGGCTTATATTTTTCGTAATTAGAACAGTAATTATGACTTAAATAGACCACACCAAGAGAATTTATTATTGATTAAAATAATTGTATGGTTTGTAATGAAAAAATTTCTCACTCAAATAACTCACACCTAAAATAGAGTTTAACTACACTTGTTTTGGTCCAGTGCGCACGTTCTTGCAATTATTATTTCCAAGAACAAAACGTCTATTTACGAATTGGCAGCAAATCAAAATGTAACAATTGATTGACTGGCATTTGTTTACGCCATTACTGAAAAATGACATCACTAAAAATTACTCACGAAAAATTACTCACGAAAAATTTTGTGTAATAAAAAATAAAAAAATGCTGTGTGGTCTCGGGTTTTGATTATCACCTCTCCATTTGTCCAGAGGATGTTGTATAGGTTTATTCAAGGGCACAGGCCCTCAATCTATCCTTATTGAGTATACCTCTTAAGTTTAAACCTAAAAGCTACGCTGGAAGTGAACTTGAAATCACGATTTTGAATGCGTAGCGTTTCGCGTGCTCTGCTATGTCATTTAGAAATTAAAATTAAAATATACAATCATCAGATAGAACGGTAAAATCAACTGTAATACCATTTCCCAGCCAACTTCAAGCGCCAACGATAATTTTACATAATGATAATTGTATTCGCGAACACCTATACGAATCATCTAGGTCAGTAAAGTGGGACGCAGAATTTATGATCAGTACATTGGGGAGTGATTTCGAAACTTAGTTACGAATTCCAAATGTATCAAAGGCCAATAATTTACAATTGCGGGCTCAGTTCCGTGATGTCTGTTGCCAATTTTCACTCTTTACCAGAAAAGATGTAGAGGTTAAACGTTTTTCAATTAGTTTTTTAGGGTTCCGTACCCAAAGGGTAAAAACGGGACCCTATTACTGAGACTTCGCTGTCTGTCCGTCTGTCCGTCTGTCACCAGGCAGTATCTCACGAACGGTGACAGCTAGAGAGTTAAAATTTTCACGATGTATTTCTGTTGCCGCTATAACAACAAATACTAAAATCAAAATAATAATAATAATTAAGGGGGCTCCCATAGAAAAATGGTGTTTTTTTTTTTGCTGTTTTTGGGTCTATTTAAATAACTGTAACAGAAATACTTGAAATGCTCACAGAATATTTAATTAAATATCTACTTAAAAAGTAAATAAATAAATTTAAATAAAATTAGTATTTACGGGGGGCTCCCATACAAAAACCTGATTTTTTTGCAGTTTTTGGGACGGAACCCTTCGTGCGCGAGTCCGACTCGCACTTGGCCGGTTTTTTTATTTACCGCTGCTCCAAGTCTTATGGACTTCGTTTACATCTTTAATTAGTCACTTAGTCTTGGTAATAAATTAAAGTTACAGATAAAACGTATTTATAATTATTTATTGATCAATGTTAGTGCACGCAACGCATGCAAAAAAAATGAGGATAGTTAAATAAATAAGTACAATGTTTAGCTTTCTTCTTCTTTTCGATGTAACGTAAGATACAATCACGCCTGTGTTCCCAAATGAGGTAGGCAGAGCACACAAAACGGGAATTAGTAAAAACCATGATTATGACTATTTCTTTAGTTCTTTTAGATATTGTTTTATTAAATTCCACATTGATTCACAGTAATTTGTTTATGATTTGACGAGAGATCACAACATTTTTCACACTCTCGCTTAGCTAATTGAAATTATACTCGTCTAAGCTCAGCCTGGCTAATTAGGCAAATACTAATGAACTCAGCTATTCAGAGCTGGTCTATCACATAATCCCCATGTACAAGATCGGCGTTAGGTATTTAATGACCTAACTGGCTGATAAACTTGCTTGAATGGGCACCGCTCAATATGTAATGTCGGTGGATGAATGGATAGTTCACGAGTTCGCGTTATACCGCGGCTTTGGCTGGTATTTGAGAATCTGAAATGAACCCTTGGAAAGAAAAGGTTAGGAGAATACTGAAATTTTTACACTGTTGTTGTTATACAGTGTTTTCATGATGCAGTTTTGGTAACGTGTTACTTAAGAACTGTTTTGTTTTATAGAAAAATAGGCACACTTTGAACTCTTATCATTAATAATATTTTTTGCTGTCACTTTGTTCAATAAAAAAGTATAAGAATTAAAGTTACAAACTATTTAAAAGGTCAATAAGCAAGCGCATCGCAGTTTTGTCTTGGATCACAGAACAGAGTAAAGACACAATGTCCCAAACGCATTTTAGGTCAATAATAGAGCTGTGTGATCTCGTTTCAGTCTATCCGTTTCATCCGTAGATGTACTCGGAGATGACTAAGGAAATATATTAAGGTATATTTCAGGCGACAGGCTAACAACTTGTCTGTCCAAAGTATGCTAGAAATGGCAACAAGCGTAATAAATGGGTGTATTAATAATGAACATCATAGCAACGCTTGTTACAAAAGACAAAATTTAAAAATGCAAACAGACAAGCAAACATAACGTCACAGGTGTAAATGTCCACGTCGTTAGCGACTCACTCCGGATAAGCTGCGGGATGCCTCTATTCAGCTAACTCTGCTATGCGGTTACCTTAAACACCTTAACATGACACTTTACTTTTTACTTGTCATGGTTAAGGGGCCTAGTACACGGTTTCTTAAGTTAAGCATCATGTGAAGTAAATTTATTTTTTGTTCAAGATAGATCTTCAGGGTGTATTCTATTTCAAAACGTAAATGGCACCGTTTAGTGTTAAATAATTCAAAGTCTAGATTTTATGTCACGATGGGAGTTTACAATTTTGACATTCGACCACATTATGCACAAGTAGCGGTTGGTTGTCGTCTGTCTTGTTGTGACTTTTACAAATAGTGTAATTTGTGCCATCTATTATACAGATGACTTCAAATTGATGACACTAAAATAGTGCTTCTTATTCAGTGAATTGTGAAATAATTCAATTATTTAATAAGCCCAATTTGTGAATTAATTCAATTATTTAATAAGCCCAACGAAATTTTCGAACTAATGTGAAAATGGAATCAGGCCCTAAATGTATTGACAACACAAATTTAATACGGATTAAAACAAATTTAATAACTTTGTGCATTCTACTGACTAGCATTAGCTGCGTAAGAAACACAGTATCATCAATTTGAAGTCACCCTATGCGTGTAATATCTCATGTTGGTTGCAGTAACCCCCTTAAGGATGTCACTTTCAATATTCGAAAGATACGTTTGACGGGACTCGACTTGAACGACGGGCTTGGACCTTTGACTTATCGTGCATTCCAAAGATTATTTTATTTTGGGGCAAGTCACTCTTTACTCGCGGGTAAATATTTTTTTCGCATGAAAAAAGCGAATGTGAGTAACTTGTTCTAAGACTGAATTTTATCCTCGGTCGGTTAAATTGACCCTTACTAGTGGCGTTGTGAGTGGTATCTTGTAAGATCTTAGGGAGTAAATCATTCCTAAGTTTTGATCTATTCTTTGATTGAGAGACTCTAAATAGGTACATTTAATTTTGAGTAGACGAAACCGTGCAACCATAGAAATGGTTAATAATAAAAAAATCCATATGAAATAAATAGTTACTTCTAATGAATGGACCTGACTTGATCCTGACCTGCACCTCTCCGTTACTTCCTTGGATGTAATAGAGTACTAACTAAGAACAATGTTAAAGCATAGCAGCCTTTTACTTTTATACGTACGAGTATCTCTCAACTTAAAACCCGAATATTCTAAAGATGGCTATGGAACATAAACAGAGATCGGAAAAATTTGCGACATTGTTTGCAATTATGTGGACATGACTCCAAAATTAATCAAAATGTTATTCAGTTAATTAATTTTTTACATACAAACATACATGCATATAATCACGTCTACGTTCTAAAATGGGGTAGGAAGAGCACACGAAACGTGAAATAGACATAACCTTGATTATAACTACTTCACGTTTCGCAGCCACTTCTAGCATCATTATTTTAATTTTGTACTTGACATATAATTTGATTCCTAGTCAATAAATACAAAATTTTGTGAAAATATTGGTTTATTAAAAAAAATTGACAGAATTTTTCCAAATCGTTATTTATTGATTATAAAAATATAAATATTTACAGAAAAAATACCCATTTTAAATATGAACCTTTTTGATAATAATTATTTTTGTAATTAATCGTCGTCGTAACGTCAATTTTTTTTTTAAGTTAGTATAGTATATACGTGCTTATAAGCACTTTATAATGAAACTATTCTCGCCAAAAATTCAAATTATATTTCAATGAATAATTAATTAACAGTTTGATTAATTTTGGAGTCATGTCCACATTATTGCAAACAATGTCGCAAAATTTTCCGATCTCTGAACATAAAATAGTCATGACTTAGTTTATGTGTTGCATTATATTTGAAAATTACTCTAATTTAATGACACACAATATTATCATACGAGCACACTATTTAATAACTACTATACCATTCCTTACGCTCTTACCGTCAATAAAACCATTTCCGAACCCATTCCTCTAAATCCACCAGGTTCACAGCAAACAATAAATACGCCGTCCGACGGAACCAATAGGAACGGCCGCATTCAGCCTCTCAATAAAATAAATTACATTAAAAACCATAAACCCGAGAACACGAAAAAAAGGAAAATAAACCCGAGTGAAGTTTCCGAACCCTTCCGACAGCGTGACGGGGGAATCCATCGACAGACCATAGAGATGGAATTCCGTCTAAAATCCATGGCTGCAAGACCTGATTTCCTTTGCCTTCGAGTCAGAAAACAATTCACACGTTTGTAGAGAACAAAAAAGCGTCGCTCCCACTCGAATTTGAGTGCTATCTCGGCGTAGGTAAGTCGGTTTTGCGCTGCGGCTTCATGCAGTTGGCGTGGCAAAGTTCTCTCCGCTCACTTTTGTTTCGTTAATAGTGGATAAATATTATTCGGGACTAGTTTGGGGCAGTTGATTTTAGTTGCGAACTGTTTTTGATTAAAAGTCGCGGGCAAAAGTGAATTTATTTGAATAGCGGTTTATTTTGGACGAAATGGATGGATCATTTATAGACTAGAGCTTAGACGATCTATCATAAACACATGCAACTAGACACAAGTACCACTATCTTTATATTATGTCATAAATATCATTCCTAGGGCGACCACCAAGCGTAGGTATGAAAAGTGAAAAACATACACTTGCTGCCAGCCTTCTGCCCCGCCCCCCTATTGGCGGCGATTAGGGAGAATTTTTTTATCTAAAATTTTAGTTTTAGATTTAATTTTAGCTCTAGTTAAGTTTGTTTTTAGTATAAGGTATTTATAAGTTTATTGTTATTTGTGTACAGTTGTGTTGTTTTTAACAAACTTGAAAGACTTCTGTACTTATTTGTTTTGTGCACACAGGCACAAACTGTCTAGGCAGAGCACACAAAATGCTACGTAGACTAAACCATGACTATTTTACGTTTCCCGGCCACCTTGAGCAACTTCTACATTTTAACCCTACAATGCATTCAGTGCCTAATCAGTCACAACCAATTTAATAGCCTGTACTAAAAATATAATGGCAAACAACGCCACCTGTTGTTGGTCAATGTAATAGTAAAGACTTTTAAAACGACGTAGTTTGGCCAGTTTCCGTTAGATGTCGATCTAGTGCCAATAACCGCGTGAGCTAGTCAAAACTTAGTTGTTTTCGAGAATACCAAGTTTATAATTGCTATGGCGTGTGTAAAAAAAATATATACGTAGTGGAGATGATTGCTAAAAAAACTTTGCATATGTGGCAAGCTGAAAATATACGAACCGTACGCAATTTCTGATATTTGCATAGTAACTTGATACAAACACGTAAACGTCTTTAGACGTTCCTGATAAGTCACACTATGCACTTATATTACTTGAAATTTCTTCCTAACGTTCCTTACATGGCACATTATGCATTCATGTTCAGTGTAATCATACTAATAATAAAGCACATAAACTCAAAATCAAATAATATTGGTGCCGTAATCTATTGAAATATTCTATGTAAAAGAGTGACAATCGCGGAAATCAAAGAAAAAATAAAATCTGTGCAGATTTTAGTGATTTGAAAGAAATCCACGCACCTATAATTCTAGTGCAAAGTTTGACTCACCGTAACCTCTGCCTAATACTTAAGTCTTTGATATTTTGTTATAAATGCAAAGTCGAGCTTCGTTTTAGTGTAAGCCGTAAGCTATAAGTAAATGCATAAGGTCCCTTATGAGTCACAACCATTAATTTATTTTTTTAAGTAAATTCATAATGTCCCTTATGTGTCACAACCATTAAATTTTTTTTTTATAATGAAAATAGCTATTTTTATTTTTTTCCTTATTTTTCCCGTCATCTAATTATCCATTACAACCACATATATTTTTCTTTTTAAAAACAAAAACTTCATGCATTGTAGGGTTAAATTGGCAAGTATTATAGAAACAGGTCGCTAGCCTATCGCCTGAAATATACTTACCTTAACCTGTTTCTTTAGTCGCCACTTACGACATCCACGGAAGAAATGGAGAGGTGTTATGCTTCCGGCACCACACGGAAACAGAACCGGATTAAAAAGCCCTTTCCACCAAAATAATCTTAAAACAAGAAATCCGGGCAACGGGGCCCCGCGAGACGAGTACCGCGTCGCTATTAATGCAAACTTGCGCTTCGGTTAATTTAGCAATTTTAGTTAATTTCGCAAGTTAACTAACGAGTATTGTTGGTAAGTTGGGTGGAGTTCAAGCGTCGTTTGCACCGGATCTTGTTGCCATGGGAAATCACAATCATAATCCAAAAGTTTTTGTGAGATTTGGGATCGAAATTTTGTAACTGCTAGAATTATACCTGTTCATTTTTTTTTCTCGTGGAAGTCGTAAGATATTTTAGATGAAAGGCTACACTCTCAATTTCAAAACTTGAAAAGAAACCTGTCACTACAGAAACTGTCAACAACAAGTTTATTTGTTACATACATACATACATACAGTCACGCCTCTTTTCCACAGGGGTAGGCAGAGACCACTTTGTTCCACTTGCTACAATCCTGGCATACTTCTTTTGCTTCGTCCACATTCATTAGTCTCTTCATACATGCTCGTCGATTTCGGGTACTCTTCTTGACCTGACCTGTTTCTAAAACGTCAGCGATTTGGTCACGGAACGTCCGTCTAGGTCTTCCCCTCCTAACACACCCATTCACACTTCCCGTATAAATCTGTTAAGTCAATCTTCTTTCATCCATCCTCTCCATATGACCAAACCCCAGCTAAGCATACTTTTTTCAATCCTTGTCACTATGTCTACTTTCACACCAGCTTGTTCCCCTCAACCGTAATCTTACATTCTGTCCCACAATGATCCTCTTTCAAACACCATAGCTTTCGTTTTGCTTACATTTACTTTCATACCTTTCCTTTCCAATGTGCCACATAGAATGTTAACCATCTTCTGCAACTCCTCCTCCGACGATGCTAACAACATTGTAACAATTGTTTGTTACAATAGAGGATAATAACCATAGGGTCCATAGGTCTTCCTTCTATCTTGGTCTGGGTCTTCTCCGTCGTCGTCAACTATCTCGTGGCATTATTTACTACTCTACATGGAATTTTTAGTAAATTTTAGAAAAAGTAAAATTAATTGAAGCAACTCAATGCAGATGCTATTATATTAAGAGGATAGGAGTCGCATCACTTCTCCATACAAACGTAGTCCCCTGTTTTCTCCGTGAATAATGACATTAGAGCAAAATTTTTTTTTACATTATATTTGTATCTGTTGTGGCTATGCCCCTATGATTTGCTTTTATCAATATTCTAAAAAAAAAATATTAAAAAAAAAGTTGAAAATCGATAAAAGCAAATCATAGGGGCATAGCCACAATAGATACAAATATAACGTAAAAAAAAATTTTGCTCTAATGTCATTATTCACGGAGAAAACAGAGGACTACGTTTGTATGGAGAAGGTAGTGCGACTCCTATCCTCTTAAGAATGTATTACAACTACTCTTTACAAAAGAACAGCGGTACAAAATAATATTCTATGCCGAAAAGAGCACTGGCTGATTGAAATAAATGTTACGTTCAATTTTGGACGTAGCCGAACGTTCATTCCGTTCAATATTTTCATTCAATATTTTTAATCTGTGGAAAAACACAATAGACGCGGCCTATTGCTTGATAGCTAGCTGTAACTGACAGGGTTGTCGCATCGAAAAATTTTGTATTTGAGACAGTTTTTTTATTAGTAACACATAAATAAGTAACATACAATATCATAATTATGTTCTCAAATGGGGTAGGTGGGTATATGTATTTACATTGACAAAGCTATGATTTGGTGCATTTTATTATTTTTGTTTTAAGTTAGGTGAAATAAGTATAACAATAACGAGTTAACGGCCTATATTTGACTTGCAATGCTCTCTTAGATAGCTATCCGTCCCGGCTTCGCACGGGTGGACATAGGGATTTTTGAAAATCTTTCCTCTTAGGGCGCTTGTGCACTACCATGAATTTTCAGTTCCGGCCGTCCGGTTTTTCAAGGTGTGTCGCGCCGTCCCGCTCACGTCAATACAATTTAATGGAAGAGCAAGCGAGACGAGAACTCAATGAAAAAGCCGGACCGTAAAATTCATGGTAGTGCACAAACGCCCTTATAAAACGTTCCCAATACACAAAAATAGTCCAAATCCAGTCGGTTCCGATTTATAAACAAGGGAACTAACACACTTTTCTTCTATTAATATAGATTTGATACCGTCCACTGCAAAATTTACAGAACAGAATGTTGAATTCCATACATACATACATACATATTCCCACGCCTGCATTCCCAAAAGGGGTAGACAGAGCACATGAATTCAAAAATCCAGTGAAAACAATGTTGAATTCCATCTTAATAATATGTATTGTATGTGGCCAGTTATGATTAAATAAACTGTCTGTCTAAGACTACTCCGCGTTCCGACCGTCTGGCATCCAGGCTTACTAAAGATATACAACGAGGCAGGCGTAAGCCCCGCTTGACAAAAGATATGGACAGTAGGGACTAACAGCATTCTGTGCTATGCTGCTATTTTGTAACTCTGTTACCGGCAGAAATTCTAGCAGTCTTTAATGTTAGTTATTTTTTGTGTTCGTTTGTAACGTCATGTGATTTGAATTCTTAACACATACATACATACATATTCTCACGCCTTTATTCCCAGAAGGGGTAGGCAGAGCACTGGAATTCAAAAATCCAGTGCCACGTTTAGCAAATTCAAGGTAACTAGATGGTTAAACGTGATATTGCGGTGACAGGTTGCTAGCCCATCGCCCACAATACACTAACCCTTTCCCAGAGTCGACTATTACGACACCCACGGGAAGAAAGGGGGAGGTGCTATTCTAACCCGGCACCACACGGAGAATTCTTAACAGTTGCCTGCAAAGTGCGTTTTTAATGTTTTTTTTTATCGTTTTTTGTTTTTATGATCGCACTGACAGCAGCAGTGGGACGTATTTAGGCTGTTTATTTTATTTGCTCCGTGTGGTGCCGGGTTAGAATAGCACCTCCCCCTTTCTTCCCTTGGGTATCGTAAGAGTCGACTCTGGGTAAGGGTTAGTGTATTGTGGGCGATGGTCTAGCAAGCTGTCACTGCGATATCACATTTAACCATCTGGTTTCCCTGAAATGGCTAAACGTGGCACTGCATTTTTGAATTCATGTGCTCTGCCTACCCCTCCTGGGAATACAGGCGTGAGAATATATGTATGTTTTTACGTACAATAGAGAATTTAATAATGCAGTTGTTAAGTGATCAATGAATGATAATGACAATAAATTGGTGAAAATTACGTGACTTACATGATTAAGTCTTAAAAAACATATTTGTGTTACAAAACTTCGTAGTCGTCATGTAGATGTAGGTATATTGTACATTGTTAAAGTTTCAAGAAGACTTACGTATAATCGTATTTGGTTCTATTTGACCTACGTAGTTTAACCATCTTATAGTTTAGCCACGAGCATAATTCCAGTAAGTCCGTGTTTCATATTCAACAGCGATCGGTTGTAAAGGGTGGCCGAATTAGAATTTTAAATGTTGTGAATCCCTTGAACGCTCGCCGATTCTAGTTTTAAATACGAATATCGAATCAAATGGACTGTTATCGTTTGAAAATCGTAGCTCTAAAATGTTTTATTTGCTTTTAGCAGATGCATAATTAATTATGAATTGGTTTACATTGCAGAACATGACTTTGTGCTAATGATAATCCAGCTAACTGTCAGTTTAAAAGACCGTCACTTATCATGTGTATGTATTACAAACATAATTATCATCTGTTTTCTCAAATGGGTTAGGCAGTGCACTCGAAACGCTACGTAGTTGTCTACGTAGCGTTTCGAGTGCGCTGCTGGGTTTGTACCCATAACTACTTCTTGATTTGTAGTCACTCCTAGGATCTTTATAAGCTTTTAAGCGCGAGGTACAATAGTGTACCATCGAACCAATTGATTCCTGATCTACGATAGAACCTAATCACAGTGAACGTCATAGTGACATTGGATAGCTTGACAAAGGAAATCTTTAATACGTTTATTGTGACAACGTTCTGCGGTGGGCCAGGAATCAGTTGGTTCGATTATACAATGATATTTCAAATCGAATCATGGTAAGAGACATAGACTATGATTATGAAATTTACATAATTCATACCAGCGTTTAGCGTTTTAGTGTAGTACAAATTAACTTAGATCAATTCAAAGCCTAACTTTTTAACAAACCTAACACGAGAGTAGTGGCGCGCCTAGATAAAGAGCTACGGACTATTTTAAAACACATCGAGCTAAACTCGTACCCAAAACTAGCCTAATAAAATTAAAAAAAAACAAGATAACCAAACGCAAAGCAATAATGTCAAACTTTGCTTCATTATTAAACCCAGGCAACACCGAAGATCCGAACCGTGACCCGACCAGATGAAATATTAAATGGAGTGTTTCCAATTGGCCAATGCTACCAACCTGCCAGCTGAGGCGGTTGTAAAACCGAGACGTGACTGGCTGGAGACAGGGCGAAGTCGCCTTAAAAAATCAAGTTGGACACGTTAAGTTGGCAATATATAGCCGAGCAGGGAATTTACGTGCGCACGCGGTAATTTGAACGAGATTGTGGTAGCTTTTATATTCGGTGTGTAAGTGTGTGTAAACATGAGCGTTTTGCAAAATATCTGCGGTAGGATATGAGCTGGTTTGGGCTATGACTCAATTTTGAAGTAACTTGTGCCGGATCTAGAGTTTACTTTTTAAATAGTGTCAAATATTTTTTAAGTT
Organism: Adoxophyes honmai; assembly: GCA_005406045.1. NCBI lineage: Eukaryota > Metazoa > Arthropoda > Insecta > Lepidoptera > Tortricidae > Adoxophyes > Adoxophyes honmai. Next base: position 86,832 of record BHDV01028420.1, read on the forward strand.
TTAAACTTGAAGTATGTACTGGGAAATGGGGTGAAAAGAGATTGCGAGGGCAGTTGAGATGTGAAAAAGGAGGCCAGAGATAAAAAAGAGGTGAGACGGTTTTTATATTGTTAATCTAAAAATTTTTTTTTTTTAATCTGATGTAAAATATCAAGGCATAGGTATCGCTATCCCGAAAATTAGGTTAATAACATCAACTAGATGTACATAGCGACGAATATTAGTACAACGTCAAACACTAGGACGCTTATCTTAGTATAATATCCTACCCAACGAATGAAAATGAAGCCTGTGCTTAACCATAGCGACCTAGTTTCAAGCCAGCATCCCTTGCAGGGTCATTGCTCTCATCTCTATATGCACTAATCATTGATCACGGAAACCAAAGCCTTTATGTATTGCTTATATAATACAGGTAATTTCTGCTTAATTATTCAGAACCTGTATGCTTAATTATTCCTGTGTGGTGTCGGGATAGAATAACACTTCTCCATTTCTACCATGGATGTCGTAAGAGGAGATTAAGGAAATAGGGACACAACTCACAAGTCTATTTTTTAACCGACCGAGGATAAAATTTGTCGTAGAATAAGCCCATTTTTTCCGTGGATGTCGTAAGAGGCGACTAAAAGATTTAGGTATGCTTTATGCGGCAGAGTCTTCCATCAAACCTAAAATTATACTTAAAAGTGGCTGCGAAGCGTGAAGTAGTCTAAATCATGGTGTTGTCTATGTCACGCTTTTTATGTTTTGCCTACCCCATTTGTGATTGTATGTTTGTTATTCATCAAAATTCCCAAGTTGATAGCTAACCGTGCCTCTAGAACAAAATATGTAATGGTAATAGGTCATAAAATCAGGAGGAGAGCGCGTAAGTTATTCCCAACTAGTATAAACATGCCTGGAACAATATTGTTGCACACGGTCCACCGAGCCGAGGAACCCTGATTAGGTCCCGTTCGTAGAAACTGTTAAATCTGAAGCTAACATCTGGTTTAGATAGGCTGTATGACTAATTTAATACCTTATGTTACTGTTCAATCGAACGGTATTTATTTAAGCTAACAAATTAGTAGGTATTTTAACATAAAATTTACATACATAAATACATCGTGCCTGTATTCCTGAATGGGGTGGGTTCACGAAGAGCTACATAAACAAGTCCTATTTCACGTTTTGTGGCTATTTCTAGCATATTTTATGGTTTTTAGTTGGCAAGTATAAGACCGTGGTAGCCCAGCGGTTTGACATGTGGCCTCTCACGCAGAGGGTCGCAGGTTCTAGTCCGCTGGCACCAATGAATTTTTCAGAATTTATGTTGCGAATATCCGCGTAGGAACTATAGCCCAAGCTTTCTCATATTGAGAAGAGATCTGTGTTCAGCAGTGGGACGTGACGAGGCTGGATATTAATATTTAATATTATTAGTATAATTTAGTAGTAGTTTGCTAGCCTTTCATCCGAAATATCCCTTAGTCCCCTTTTACTGACATCCACGGAAGATATGAAGAGGTGTAATTATAAATTAGACATCATCCATCCAAATAAGCAGTTGTCTGACATAAGACAAATTCAACTAAACGCGAATTTACATTAAAATGTACTGATAGTAAACACCAGTCCACCATTTTCTTTATAATACCATTGATGTAAGTTTCGAAATATCTCAAACGTCCCCACCCAGTGGATTATGGCGTAACGAGAAATTTCCAACTGACATTGCCAACGGATGCACGTAGGGCGATCCCGATGCACTTAGTACTCCTATACGGAAAACTAGGAAGTTTCTCAACAAAACTCTTAAGAAATCCTACCTTAAAACTGCACTACAGAGTCTGAAATCGCAAACTCTTGTTAAAAGCTAACGTCTTGGCCGCAAGCGGACAAAACGGTGTAAGTTCTGGGAGATTCGAAAGGAAACGTGAACTTTGCGCGTCGAAACAGAGTCGGTTTATGTAGACGATCTGATTGTTTTAAGTTCTTCAGAAAGTAGGATTGAAGTGGCATTTGTAGACTAAACTGGGGGCTAGAAAGACAGAACTGAATGCGTTGTAAGTAAAGGAATTCTTTTATTTTCTCAATTAAATTTAATGAAACTTTGTGAACACTTAATCGCAAGATGAGACCGGATGTTGTTTGAAATTGTTAAATTAATAACCTGATCAATTTATTGGTTTACTGAAATTAAAATTGATTGGATACAAAAGCGTTTTGTTTCCAGTCAAAACGTGAAAATGGTATGTTGGTATTTTTAGGATGCGTTTAGTTTAACGTTGAAATTTTTATGGGGTATCTAAAATTTCAGTCAAACAATCCCGTGTGGGCTTAGAATAACATCTCTCCATTTCTTTTATGGAGTCGTAAGAGGCGACTAAGAGGTTAAAGTACATTTTAGGCAATGGGCTAGCAATCTGTCACTATTAAACCTGCCAACTAAAAACTAAAAAAAAAGTATGCTAGAACTGGCTACGGAACGTGAAAAATTTCGTGGTCATGATGTCCTAATTTTGTCTATGTATGCCTCATCATATTATGTATTGTATGTATGTATGTATTTAAGTAAAAATTTCGCCGAAACCTGAATTCACTTTCGGCTGAAGCATAATTTCGCAGTCCATCACTAGATTTAAATCACCTTAGCTCCCAACGTTAGGTCATTTACATAGACCTGCTGTGGAAATAGACTAAGTAAACGGCTAGACATGAACGGGAACGTGTCATATTTTGGGAGTTATTAAATGATGTATCACATGCAGGGCTGAGTTTGAAAGTGTATGAATGGTGGAAAATCGAGAGTAATCCTGACCATTCCACGGTTCTCATCAGATCTACTTCTAGTACTAGATAACACACAATAAACGGATAAAAGAGGTAGGTATAGTTATTATTATACTATTATAGTGAAAGATTACTAACAAACGACAACAACTTACACAATTAGCGTGGTATAAAACAAAGATAATAAAACTGTTTTTTTTTTAATTTTTATTATTAGATACTTAATAAGTTATTCACATTTGGAGTGGGTGTCTAATCATTCTTATAATTTGTGTTAATCTTAATCATTACAAATAGGTCGTCAATATTAAAAGACCTAAAATCTATTAACAGCGAATGTTAATTTTCTTTAAAGTGGGTTTTACAATATAACGTCTTACTTTCTTACGCGGAAGATAATAATTAGGTTAGTAACCTGACTCTAGCATACCTCTTAACTTAATACTTAAAAATATGCTAGTGTTGGCTGCTGAACATAAAAATGGTCATGGTTTTGGTCCATGTACACGCGTGACATTTTTTTTTTTTTTATATAGCCTAATATATCCCACTGCTGTGCAAAGACCTCCCCTTTCTTCCGCCACTCTTCCCTATCCCGGGCATGCACCTGCCAATCGTCCTGAAAGTTATTCAGGTCGTCCCACCACCTCCTCTTGGGTCTGCCTCTGCTCCTTTGGCCATCCCTCGGAACCCATTCGGTAACGATTCGTGCCCATCGGTCTGGGTGCATTCGGCAGACATGTCCGGCCCAGTCCCACTTCAGCTTGGCGGACTTGACACCCACGTCTTTTACACGAGTTTTGAAGCTCAGTGTTGTGTTTCTAATACGATCGGTTATTCGAACACCTAGAATACTGCGTTCCATTGCTCGTTGTCACACCTTGAGCCTGGACTTTTGAGCTTCAGTAAAGTTAATTACCAAGTTTGGGCGCCGTAGGTTAAAATGGGGAGAATACATACGTCAACGAGTTTGCGCTTAAGTGACAAAGGAAAGTTGCCCTTCATTAGCATTTTCATGGACCAGAAGCTCTTCCAGGCATTATCGATACGCCTATCGATTTCTCTCGATTGCCTGTTCTCGAAGGATGCAACCTGGCCCAAGTAAAAATACTCGTCAACGTAAATAAGCTTTCTGAATATTTCCTCTAAACAACTTGTGAAGAGTTTTGAAGATAGCGGGTCACCATGTTTCAAGATATACATATCTTGTCCGTCTACCGTAACTCTACGTCTTACGCTATTGGTCATTAACTGCGTCTTAGCTCTGTTCATTGTGAGTCCAACCTCAAGGCTTGCCGTACTCGAGCATTTGCTGAAGTTGTTGTGGTGTATGGGAAAACAAAACAATGTCATCGGCAGAGCGCAGGTTCGTTAACCCTTAACCACCTACGTCCAATTTCTGTAAAATAACAACCTACGTGCGGTCCTAGAGACCGCTCGTGAATAATCATCTCAAATTCGGGATCTGTAATATCAAGAAAGCATTTCAACGAGTAAAATACTCGTTTATGCTTTAGACTTTTATTTTAGAACTTCAAATAATATAAACTATAATAAAATCTTGAGATATAGCATTATCTTTCAAGAGTGGTAGATTTAACACAAAAATCGACTCTGATTACATTAAAAGACCTGAGAGATATAGGAATTAAAAAAATCAACCTTTTTTTATTCATTTCTATAAAATAAGGAGTTCAACTACAAAATTAAATAAAAAAATAGAGTATTTATCGTTAATTTCTACAAAATTGCAATCCCCAAAGATCCACAATTTTTCAAGGCAGTTGCAGCATATTTTTTACAACATACCCCACTGAATCGGTTCCACGTCACTACAATCTTCGTCTGACATATTCTTGTCACCTGATACCTCCTGTAGCAACCATTTTTCTACATGTTTCACAAAAATAAACAAAATTATGTAGGTGAAAAAAATGACATAATCACCTACGAGCGGTCTCCGAGACGTCTCCGAGACTGTTAAAAAATACAGTAACCACCTACATGCGGTCTCACAGACCGCCGATGATGTTTTTTAACTCACCAAATCAAAATGAGCATACGTTTGAACGAATCGACGGCACGGCCTGTACTGCGGGAGGGGCCGGCAAAGGTACAAGGACACGGACGCGTGTGCGACGTACTCGCGTTTAGTTATTGACAATTTTGAATAATCTATTGTCTGTGAGACCGCACGTAGGTGGTTAAGGGTTAATATCTTGCCTCCAACATCGATACCCACTGCTCTATCATCCCAAGAGACCGCCAGCTTTCTGAATATTTCCTCTAAACAACTTGTGAAGAGTTTTGAAGATAGTGAGTCACCCTGTTTCACGCCTTTTTGCTTTTCTTCTCTTTCTTTTCTTTTCTTTGCGTGACAATATATAAAAAATTGGCATACTCATAATGACGAAATGACAATGTAATTTGAATTGGCTATGTCCAGTGAAGTTTTGTGTTTGACGATAGTTAGGCAGTGAGAAAATAAACAACTTCTACACGGACGTTGCGCTGTCTAAATAACTGACACATCTATGTCCATATTCATCAGAAAATGATTTCATCAATGACCTTTGCGATAGAACCCCATCAGCGGCCACGAATTAATCCACAAAGATGTTCAAGAAAGCTGGCAGGGATTTCGACTCTGCTTTCTGCTTATTGCGGTTGGTAACAGTACCTAACCTGTGTATGAGTATTTTGATGGAGTATTTTTACCTGTTCCTTGAGGATCAAAAAGTAAAAATCACAGTTACATTTTTTAGTGTGACGTGCAAAGTAACCATGGAAATGTATGATCAATTTTTATGTCACAATGAAAATGATGCAAGAGATGTCAGGATGACCTGAACACTATTCAAGATGATTGCCAAATGCATAACTAGGATAAAGAATAGTGGTAAAACAACAGTGAGATATATTATTAAGTTCATAAAAAATGTACCTATGTTAAGTTAACTAATTCTTAATGGTAGTTATAGTCTATCTAGAACGTAGTTGCGTTACATATTTGGTGTGTCGTGTTAAGAATCCGTAAATATCGCATGACGTGACTTAGGAAATACAATGTAAGAATGTTTTTAGACAGAATAACAATTTGTCACTTTTTTACCCATATTGTCTATTTTTTTTACACATACATACATATTCTCACGCCTGTATTCCCAAGAGGGGTAGGCAGAGCACATGAATTCAGAAATTCAGTGTCACGTTTAGCAATTTCAGGGTAACCAGATATGGTGAAACGCGATATTGCAGTGACAGGTTGCTAGCCCATCGCCCACAATACACTACCATTTCCCAGAGTCGACTCTTACGACACCCACGGGAAGAAAGGGGGAGGTGCTATTCTAACCCGGCACCACACGGGAGAAATCTATTTTTTTAATTGTGCTAAAAGTTGGTTACTACAGCGGAGTTTTATTGTTTTTACCTATGTATAATACTGGATTTAGATCGAGTATTCATCATTATCATCAAATACAATACATGAAACGTCCACAAGCACAAAACCATGACTTTATTATGCTTCACAGACACTTCTAGGTACAATTTCAAGCTTAAAAGTAGATAAAAGAGCTATAATAGTGACAAGTTGCTAATCTGACGCCACAAGCATACCTAAACTACCCTCAGTCGACTCTTACATCATCCACGCAGAAAAGTATTTAACGAGTATTTTATACTAAGTATTTCCCTGCAGGGACAATCACGCGCATTTAATACCTCATGCAGAATACATTCGCCATTATGCCGATTGTGAGCTAATGCGCATCATGCATGCAATCACATCGCTCTGTGCGCTGGAGATTAGTCGCTATTTGAACTTTTAAAAGAGATTAATTTCTACATACATTCACACACAATTTAAAAATTAGGTAGGCAGAGTATGAGTATGAGTATGCATGCGGTACGTTATAAAACTATGACTATTTAACGTTTCGTAGCAAGTTTGAGTTGACAAATGACTACTTCAACCTTTTTTTGTAAATGGGGAGGTGTTATTTTAGACCAGATTGTCATCCACAAAAATTTATCTTAATTAATTTATTCATCACTTACACAGCTCACATCTTTAAAATGACATCACTATCTATCTAATTGACATTACAATATTCGAAAAAAAAAAGACATTATTAAAATTATTTTTATTGAATTTGCAAACCTTTATGAGCGTAAAATTTAAAATCCGGCAAAGGATTACACTCTGTTAAAATAATCTATAATAACTTGAGTTTAATTAAGTGACAGCTTAGTATGGTTACCAACTTTTTTACATGTGGGTTATGATTTATCAAATAACCAAACATCGACAAAGGTAAAGATCATCACATCATACTTCCGGAGTGGGGGCTTGTGTCGTCACGCCTTGGTAAAAAAACCGGCCAAGTGCGAGTCGGACTCACGCACTGAGGGTTCCGTAAACGATACGTAAGTAAACGATACCGTGATGTAGCTTACAGCCAACGCTATCTAGTGACAGATTTTCGAACTAATGATAAATTTTTATTTTTATTCATTAAAAAAAAACTACTCGGTAGATTTTGTTCAAACCAATTTTCGTTGGTAGTTTTTATGGTAATGTACATCATATATTTTTTTTAGATTTATCACTCTTTTATTTTAGAAGTTAGAGGGGGGGGGGGACACAACTTTTTCAACTTTGGAAGCGTCTGTCGCGCAAACGATACACTTTAGAAAAGTATGATGTTAGAAACCTCAATATCATTTTTGAAGAGCTATCCATAGATACCCCACACGTATGGGTTTGATGAAAAAAAAAAATTTGAGTTTCAGTTCCATGTATGGGGAACCCTAAAAAATTATTGCTTTTTTTTAATTTTGTGTCAAAATCTTAATGCGGTTCACAGAACACATCTACTCACCAAGTTTTTATAGTATAGTCTTAGTAGTTTCGGAAAAAAGTAGCTGTGACATACGGACGGACAGACGGACGGACAGACGGACAGACGGACAGACGGACAGACGGACAGACGGACAGACATGACGAATCTATAAGGGTTCCGTTTTTTGCCATGTGGCTACGGAACCCTAAAAATACCATGTCACCGAAATTTTTAAGCGCTGTATTGTATTTTTTTCTGTGTGAAATAAAATAAGAAATACATATTTCATATTTTTCGGTAATCCATCGAACGGGCTAAATAGTTTATTTTACTTCCACCCAATTTCTGTTATCCAACGTCGAAGAAAAGTATAAAAACATCGCCTGCTTCAGAAACTGCAACGAAACCAATTTTCGTGAAATCATAAATCGAATCTGATTAAACGTCCTTTGTTGCGCTGCTCGCTCTGTCTACCGACGTCACCACTGGTCGACTAGTTGGGCAATGAATCCAGATACTCCTTCACAATTTTCTACGAGACGATGCTAGGCGACAAATTGGGCAACTGATCGAGCTACCGATTGCTGCGAGAGTTCCTTATAGTTGATCGACTTGTCTTATTTCGCACGTTTAACAGATAAGTGCCGGAGTAAGTTAGTTTTTACTGCAATATAAAAATAGTTTTATGAATATTATGCTCCATGCAGGACCATAAGGTGACACATCATTGATGACGTTATTTAACCCGTACATTCAAATGCATTTACTTGCAAGAAAACGCATTCAAGGTAAAGAAATGAAAAAGTAAATTTTACCAGTTAAGATTTATTTTACCAAAATTGTAAATTTAACTGCCACTTACCTTGTTTGTGATCAAAGAAAAAATGTATAGGTTAGCTCAGGTGACATGTTAGGAATCGTCACAGCTATTTTAACTATTCCATTGATTTAAAATACTTACTGAACTTAAAATTTTGCTTAACATTGTAATAGGCAATGAAATAGTAAGGGTTTTGTCTATGTTACGTTTTGTGCCCATCCCATTGGGGAATACAGTTGTGATTTTTATTTGTGTTTGAATGTAACTGTCACATAATTGTGTCCATGTATAACATCTCCGTAAAATTATTATTTTTTAAGTCTCACTAGTTCCTTTTTAGGGTTCCGTACCGAAAAGGGGTAAAACGAGACCCTATTACTGAGACTTCGTTGTCTCAGGCTGTATCTCGATATTTGCTTTATTTAAGGAAGATTACCATTTAAGATATTTGCAGTTTTTGCCACGGAATCCTTCAAACGCGAGTCTGACTCGCACTTGACCTTTTTTATATCTCTTCTCTCTCTTCTTCTCTTCTTCAACCTTTCACCACCCAATGCTGATTGTAGGACGTAGGTCTCTTGTAATGCACGCCATTCTTCCCGGTTTTTTTATATCACGTCCTTTAAATATAAGAATACTCAATATTTTAATTACACCGCAACAAACATAAGTATTAAAAGAATGCATACCATATCCAGCGTTTCTCTATTCAAAAAACCTTTCATCACTACTTTGAGTAAAATTTCAACCAATCAGCGGCCAGAACGCGGGTCACGTGCATGTTACGCGCACCGAGCGAAATTGTTCTTCCCATTACGAATTTATCGACGGCTTGCCGGCGATTTATAGCACATAGCGTATTGGAATCGCGTTATTGCAAACGAATGTGTGTATTATAACTTGTTTAATATGTATTGGTTCGTTCTATTTGAATTTATTTTGGTTCCGCAGGAGCCCTGGGCTGATGGAGTGGCTGAGCGTGCGGTTGGAAGTGTTAAGGTTTTGGGAGTTTCCGGATTTTTCCATTTACGGGTAAAAATAGTTTTAGTTAAATTTCTTGCGGTTGGGTGGTAAGATCCAGTCATCAGATAAAATATGTCGTTTTTAAACACTGAGTTTCCTTCTCTTATATATTTCTATCTCTTTTTGTTACAAAGATATCAAAATGTAAAAGATCTGATTATGAATCCTTTTACTCATACATATCTGTTATCCTGAAAATTTTTAGAAATTACATAAAGTCTCAATATTTGACTAGCGAGATATGGACGTTATTATATTATATTCACAGAGGTATGACCAATTTCTATTTGTATTCTTAATTTTTTTAAACTATTTTTACCTTGACTTTGCAGATTATTTTTTATGCAAATTAAGTTGCAATCATGATCAAAAACAATATTTTTATGCATACATTAAAATAATTTTGCTACCTAGTTCTTAAAAAAGAGCAAAAAACAATTTTACGAACCGACGTAACACAGTCAAGTAGGCTTCTACGCCGTAGCACTGTAGCTCGTAGCACCGTAGCTGTTCGTAGCGCAATCAAAATTCTGCTCAGCGCTCAGCGATTTCGCATCAGCTGGTTCAGTTATACGAAAACCCTGTATCTGACAATAGAATACTTCAAAAAATATTTTTACTATTAAAGTGTAACTGCTAATTGTATTACAATGACTTACTTTCATTCATAGTGGTTGAACAGTTTGTTGCATAGAAAATCATCAATATTCAGTTACTAAATTTACGATTTTCTACTTGAATTATATACCATTAGCTTTCCGCCCGCGGCTTCGCCCGCGTGGAACTCGGTTATATTGCGGTATAAAGCACAACTATAAGAAAACTTCTCGTTTCAAACGACACACAGCGCCATCGATCTATCATCTATCGATCGATCATCGATCGATATCGATCTATCATCGATTGATATCAATCTATCAAGCAAACTATATTTTTATTTTCCCTCGGGAACATCAATTTTTTCCGGGATAAAAAGTAACTTATTATTTAATCCGGACTTTTATGTTTATGTCTGCAAAATTTCAAAGCATTCGGTTCAGTAGTTACGGCGTGAAAGCGGAACAAACAAACAAGCAAACAAACTCACTTTCTGACTTATAATGTTAGTAAGGTTTTAACTAATTTTGAATCTATAAAATTGTGACTTCGAAACGTGAAGTAGAGATAATTTTGTCTAAGTAACTTTTTAAGTGCTTTGGCAAAGCTATTTTGAAATAAAGGCTTGATTTTTTATGTATGAATGTGAATGACTGAAAAAAAAAAAATACAAGGTAGAGAGTACCCGAAGCTGACAAGCATGTATATGAAGAGATTAATTAATGTGGATGAAACAAAAGATATTAGGTATGTTAGAATCGTAGCAAGTTGAACAGCGTAGTCTCAGCCTACTCCTGTGGGGTAAATTTATTGTTGACTAGGTATTATGTTTATTCTATCACTTATTGTTTGTTTATTTAGTAGTTAGTATAATGTAACATTAGTTAACTTTATTTCAAAACCAATTCTATTAAATAATAATATCGAATACTTAAAATAACTCTTACTGTAGAAAATAATACTTATAAGTAACGAATACATAGCATTAACGCTAATATACATACGTTTTTTGTTTTTGGTCAACAAAATAAAACAAGTATATACTTATTTTCGTTGTACAGAAGCTACTTCACAGTTTACTCACTAACAAAAAAACAATGTTGCAATTTACAATGTTAAAATCCCACGTACGCGGTTCCGATCTTCAGCCGCCGTTATGTTCGGCAGCGATGGGAAATTCATTATTACTCGTTTACACGACCAGGTAGCTTTGTGCATTTAGTGCTGAACAGTGAAAACTGATGTTTATTGATGTAAAAGCTACGTTTTTCGACGGAATTCCATGCTTTGACATTAAAACTGACGGTGTTAGAAAATCTGTTTTGATTTCGCTTTGTACGTGGAAATGTTACTGTGATATCTGATACATCAGGAAATACAATTTTCGTACCCAATGGGTAAAAATGGGACCTTCAGCAAGAACTATACATACATACATACAATCACGCCTGTGTTCCCAAATGGGCTAGGCAGAGCACACGAAAAGTGACATAGACAAAACCATGACTATGACTATATATATTATTAGGATGTTTCGCAGCCACGTCTGGCATAGTTTTAAGTTTGCAAAGATGGAAAAGGTAGAATAGTGACAGGTTGCTAGCCTGTCGCCTAAAACGTACCTTAACCTATTTCCTTAGTCGCCTCTTACGACATCCATGGAAGAAATGGAGAGGTAGAACTAATAAATAATGATAACCAACGCTTATAGCCCGTTCTACGAAAAAAAACCTCAAATTATATTCTTAGAGAATACCATCTTAAAAGGTAGGGCGACAAAATTATAACTATTTTTATGGTTGTAAAAATGGTTGTATCGTCAAAACTTCATCCATCATAAATGCCCTCTCCTCAAGCTAGTTATGCCTGTCTTCAGTTATTCATACAGGATACGTATGCGATAACCAATTGTACCGTTGAGATTTCTGTCTATGCGTGCGAAATTATTCAATCCTCCTTCTTTTGTGGGGTGTAATATTTACGAAAATTAGTGTTAAATACCAAGCAGAAGAAAACAATTGATTGAAGCTAGTAAAGTCGAAAATAATTAAGTACATTTTTAAGTCAGATATAGAAATGATGAAATGGATGTGTTGGGAGGGAAAGACTTAGACGTACGTTCCGTGACCAAATCGCGGACGTTTTAGAAACAGGTCAGGTCAAGAGTACCCGAAATCGACGAGCATGTATGAAGAGACTAATGAATGTGGATGAAGCAAAAGAGATCTGTCAGGGTCGTAGCAAGTGGAACAAAGTGGTCTCTGCCTACCCCTGTGGGAAAGAGGCGTCACGGTATGTATGTATGTGTGTATATAAAAATTTCTTCTATGGATGTCATAAAAGGCGATTAATAAAGTTTTTTTATAAGACAGGCTAGCATGGTGACCTATTATACCTCTTTCATTTGACTTAAAACTTAAAAATATGCTAAAAGTGACTAAAGGAGATAAATAGTCATGGTTTTGTCTATACAACGTTTTATGGCTCTGTCTACCCCATTTAAAATTGCAGGCGTGATGCAAATTTATACAAAAGTTGAAATTAAATTATAACTACACGTTTCTTAGTTACTTTTTTTGTCAATAAAGAGTTTTTTAATTACTTATTGAAGTTATGTCATAAAACTGTCGAAGATTTCCAACTTTAGGGCATGTGTAGTTTTAGTCCAAGCGAAGACACACATTTGTCTAAACTAGCCCGTTAAAGAACTTTTAAGGAATAAGGAAGCAAAAGACGGATACCAAACAATTATTAAAAAGAAAACACGTAAACAGACGAACCATCACTCATGCATAATTTATTTATTTAACCAACACCCGTACCACTGTATTATGTTTTATCAATTAAACTTTAACTACAGTTAGCACAGTGCACAATTAATTCATGAATAAATTAATTAATTACTAAATTATGCATCTATACAGCTTGATATTCCAAACAATACGCTAGCTTATACAGGCTGCATGTTCATAAATTTTGCAAGAGCTTTGTTGTCGCCTGCCCTCCATGTAATACCGTCGATACCGCACCGTTTTCCGATATTGATGAGCAAAGCCTAACCGTACCTACGCGCCATGAATCACTAGCATTACCTGACACCCTCACCACAACACCTTCACATCACTAACAATTACTTCCAACAACTTCCATTGCCCCTACACAAATGTAGACCACTTGGTCCGCTCATCAAACACGATCAATGGAACGTAAATAGGAGAGAAAGTCGGGGTAACGTGAACCGGTAACTTAGGTCAAAGCATCGTGCGGAAACCAAATGCACTAGTGATATATGCTGCCGATATTAGTGTTTAACACAAATTTGCTTGTCGGCAGTGGACTGAAATTTGAAACCGGAACGCGGATGCAGTCGTATCGAGATAAAATTACAACCTAACTGGTTCGTAAACTTAAACTATAACAGACAGTTTAGTATACTGAACATTAACAAAACTAAGTTAACAATGACGATGCTAGCAATAGCCTCCTGTAATTCTATCGACGCGTCGACTGCATAATGCATGCTTCCACTTACGATGCACCTCTCACGGTGAAGTTTAAGCATCATTCACCCTCGACGACCTCAAACAATAGACAATCTTACCTCGAGAAACATTGCTTGCTTTAAACCGCCTTCCGCGAGGCTCTGTAAGCAAGCTCTTCAATGAATGTAGTACTAGTTGAACTTATTGCATATTTAGAGTCGTCGTAGTAAGGGTAAGAGAAGCGCTCGTTTCAATAGCAATAACTCGAGTGCACTGACGAACACGTTTCGAGTGTCGGCCTCTTAACTAAGATGGAGATCGTTTTGTATGCTCCTTTGTAGTCCGAACGGAACGTATGCGTTTCAGTTTGTTTCTTGAGCCGTGTGATACGTCTCCTGATGTGAAATGGTCTTGGGCATGGTTTGCGATGAAATCTTAGAACTGCGTATGTAAATGGAGTGAATGACCTCGAGGTCGTTGATTACAAGAATGTTCGAGAAATGCGTTTAGCTAAAGTTTGGGTGTCATTACGTTAAGTTTTTACGCAAGAATATAAAATATGTCATAGTGATAAAGACTGTGTCAGTTGATATATTTTTGTCGGTCTCTTCTCTATTATGCTGAAATTGGCTGTAAGAGATCCCTCAAAGGCTAACTTCGATATTATATTTATTTCAACGCGTATTAAAATTATTTTTTATACAGTGCTGTAGGAATATTTAGATAGGTTGAATACTTAACTGATACTGGCTTGTTAATTATTTGTAACCTGGTCAGAAGGAATGGCGTTAGTAATTTTATATTTGAATTTAAACTATTCGAGAACACTAGTTCTCAAAAACTGTTTTTAAAAATCTAGACGCCGTTCTTTCGAGGCGAGCAGATCGATGATCATGATTGTAAATGCACTCGAATAAAACCAAAGTGAAGCCACTTACATTAAGTCAAAGCTGCAGCTATATATGCAGTCACAGTAATCGCAATAAAATGAATCGTAATCGGGCGCATATCTTGAGAGGCTGACAAAACGTGGACTTTTTTGTTAGGTCTCATTTTAAGTAGTGTCTAGCCAAAATTATCTAATCCTATTTCCTTAGTGGCCTCTTACGACGTCCGCAGAAGAATTGGAGTAGTGTTATTCTAAACCAGACTCCACACGGTTTTTTATACATATTTTATCTGTAATCCTTTTCTACTAATCAAAATCTAACTGTCTTCATTTGATTAAGTTATTAATTTTCAACAGCTGATGTGAGTACGTACCAGTGTATGTTTGGCAAGTAAGATACAAAACAGCAATGTTAATCAAATAAAAATATCACAGTACTAATCAAACAACCGTCCAGCCGCGGCCTAAACACACAGATTTGCCCAAATCGCCGGGTGATGACGACTGATTCCAAATTATCGTTGTTAATTCAGGTTCCTGGCATAATACTTTGAAAACACAGAATTCGGGATGGTCACTTTCATGCGGGATTGTCCGTTGTTAACGTAATCTAATTGGCTTTAGTTTGTGTTAGTTTTAATTCTAATATATATTATCAACCAAATGTACACAAAATCTTGGGTGTTAGACGGCGGATGATTATAGAGATTAAAGACACTTTTGGCATTTTTTTATTTTTAAAACAAATGAAAGTAGTGACAAGTTGCTAGCGTGTCGCCTAAAACATAACTAAACCTAGTTTTTGAAACGCTTTTTACGACATCCGTGAATGAGATGGACAGGGTGTTGTCCTAATCCGACACCATACGGATCAAATTACTAGGCTATCATAATTTTTACTTAATTTAACATGTACCTATCTAGTTAGAATAACACCACTCCATTTTTTCCGTGGATATTGTAAGATGCGACTAAGAAAATAGACTTGGGTATGCTTAAGGCGGTTGGCCACGTTAGCTCATTGAGCATTTGCCGAT
>BHDV01028465.1:10327-52216 GCA_005406045.1 Adoxophyes honmai
TCTACCACTGACAATGTCATATCATGCATTTAGTTCAAAAATGACATATGCGCTCAATCCCTTTCTAATCGCGGTTCAGTAATACCTGAATGGCCTAACACTGTCTCTGCCCTTGTCTTTTCTAACATTCAGTATAAAACCCGACCAAGTAAGTTTAAGGGTTGTTCATGTTGCAGTATTTCGTAGGGACTAATACTTACACTGCGAACACTACTTTCTCTATGGTCTGTTGCTGGCTTACTCCTTGAAAGTTTAGTAGCCCAAACACATTGACATGCAATAAAAAAAATAGGTAGCTAATTCGTATTCGATCAAACCGTACCAGACAAAATTACGCTGGGGTAAAAATAAACAGTGAGCATACCGAAAACTGACAGCCAAGAAACTTGTATGATGTGAATGTAGATAGGTTTTTGCTTAATAAAATTATGTTCTGAATGCCATGATAATTACTAATTGATATAACGGGTTTGTGACTTTATGGAATATCTCTATACTTACTGGTAACTCTGAAACTAGCACCCTAATGAAAGACCTCGCAAAAGACAAAATTTCAGGCTATATTTATTGTTGAATTTTACTACAAAAGTACCAAAAATAACGAGGCTCAGAATTCGAACGCTTTTTTGTAAGTAAATGCTGAATAACTTCAATAATTTGTTGACTTTACATACATAAGTAATACAGATCACGCTTATACAGGTGTAGTCCTTTTTTGAGAATACTTCCAAATGGGGCAGGTAGAGCATACAGAACGTTACATAAAAGACATGTAGTTGTGACAGGTTTCTAGCCTGACGCCTGAAACATACCATGACTTATTTTCCCTAATTCTCTATAACGATATCTACGGAGGAAATGGAGATGTATTACTTTCGTCTGTAAAAGACTAAATGACATTGGAATTTGGTTTGATTGGAATGGATTTGGCAATTCGGCTCAGGCCCTATGAGGCCTATTTCACGGACCCTCCCTTCACGTATGTCACATGCAATAATAACTTCCGCACACTTTACTCCATAAACACTCAGTCGAGGCCACTCCAAAAATAGCCGATTCCACTCTCCAGATGTTTTCCTGGTCGCTTTTTGCCGAGCGCCGACAAAAACGACGACGCGTACCAACCGACGTGGGAACTTCGACGAAGACTTCCCAGATGGTGGCTGGAGGGTACCACGTGGCACCCTTGCGAGGTTTCCGGATTGAACGAGTGCCTAAGTATATCATGTTTGTAAGAAAGTAGAACACAAGATGGTGAAGCACAAAGGTAGAATTATCCCTTAAGGAATCTTTTACAACGTTCGAGAGACAGAGAAGGAACTTGATTATTGAGACCAACAAAAAATGAGGCTACAAATAAATTAAAAAATCATTCACAAAATGATTTTGAACAAAAGAGGGAAAATTTAATAACAGTGACACATACTTACTTAGTAGAAGCGCTAGTAGACTCAAAAAAGCGTGCAATAGAGCCTCTCTCATTATGGCTCCCTTACTTAAATAGTATTTGGTTATAGATTTTTTTGATTAAAAGGAAAAAAATGTTGGGTTATCTTCTATTTTACATTACCATTACCACACAACACATTTGCTATAAAGTTAATTATGTCACATGAAATGTTACTTGAATATGAACATATTTTTATTTAAACGATAGGTATCTGGCACGTGCTGTCTCCCGCTCATTGCTCAATACATCGAAATAGCAATTAACAAAAGAATACACTTGTATCCTAAAAAGTATCCTATTATTTAATCCGGACTTCTATGTTTACGTCTGCAAAATTTCAAAGCAATCGGTTCAGTAGTTACGGCGTGAAAGCGGAACAAACAAACAAACTCACTTTCCGATTTATAATATTAGTAAGGATTCCGGGAAAAAGCCTCACAGGGGTTTTCAGACACGTTTACCCGACCAGTGGTTAAATATTCACGGTCACTTTCTGACTAATTACGATTATTAGTAATAAGCTATCGTGTTCTACTGAACCGATTGCTTTAAAATTTTGCAGACGTAAAGATAGAAGTCCGGATTAAATAATAGGGTACTTTAAATCCCGGAAAAAATTATGTTTCCGAGGGAATGTTCGCTTTATACCGCAATATAACCGAATTCCACGCGGGCGAAGCCGCGGGTGGAAAGCAAGTTTTCATCATAAATCTGAAAATATTGGTCAGTCTTTTGCACTCCGACTTTTAGTCGACCGGGTAGCACCACAACGTCGAACGATTGCAGGAGCGCACGCACCGGCTGACGGGATGTAAGGTAATAATAACACAGGGCGCATTGACCTGAAAAGCGATGAAATATCTGTCTCCCATAAGGTCAATAATAAAAAATTTCAAGAAATATTTTACGGAGGTTTTTAGACGCGTATACTTAACCACTGGTTAAAATGTTTACGGTTGATTTCCGGTCACCCAGCATAAACACACTGACTTGAAGTATCTAAATACAGCCAGCTACTGAAAAAATATACTTCCCCCTTCCCAGTCTTGGTCATGGAACACAGTTAACAGAGAGCTACTTAGATTTCTATGCTCACTGTGTATTATTGCAAATTCTACTTTCTGTCATAATTTTAAGTACAAAAAGTTACATGTCTTCACGTTGTTTACATGTGTTAACAAGTGTAGCATGACTTCAACAACTAGCGAGGCTGGCACCTGCTTGGCTTCAACGAACTGTGAAATGATCATATTTAGACCCCAAATAAAAAGACGGTTATTTATAGAGTTCATCATTTGTAAATGTTATAAGGAATCAACCTGGGGATATAAAAAAAATAAAACAAACAAAGGCTAGTTGCATCGGGAGTAGTTTTTTAATTGATGAACAATAAGGAATCTTCCATTAGAATAACAAAGTGTACATACTTGCATGTTGCTAACAATGTCACATTTGTTTATGAAAGTTAACCAATAGAACAGTATTCGTAATATACTTCGATTTTAGGCACCTGTTATTGACAAAGGATCTTCGAAATAAAAATATAAGTAGGTAGATACCCATAAAATCTGGTTTGGGTCCTCTTTTAAAATTCTGACGCAGAGAATGTACCCCACCCACCACATTGCGTACGGATCAGGCATACAAAATTATCAAGTTACAGGCATCGCATAAAATTAGTTGGCACAAGGTTTTTAAAATTATAACTAATCTTACCTAAGCGTATTTTTGGTGTATTTACTTTGACCTGTATATTTTTAAAAGTTCATAAATGTAGTGTTATTTTTACATTTAGTGAACACTATAGTCTTACTTGTTATTAAGCATTTTATTCAATTTTTTCATGTCGTCTGAGCTCAGTCAAAACAAACAAGATTTATTATATTAAGTGCTTAAAACTAGCTTTGATATTAAGACGTAGTTTATTTAAATACGTAAACACACACGGATATAACGTCATGCCATAAATGTCGAGTATATAATCAATAATTCACAATCAAGCTATACTTTAACAACTGATGCACATTGTCCCTTAGTCTTAACATCATTGAGTAGAACAAGGGCTGTGAGAATAACATACATTTGTTATCACTGACACAAATTATTATCTATCTATTAACTTCGTCAGACTTTGATTTATTTCGTAATTAGCGAGTAATAAATTTATGTACGCTAAAACATATCTCTTGACTTGACTTATATTTGCTAAACTGTCTAAATCGTAAGTATAATTAACACTAATAAGGCACATAAAATATCTAAATTATTAATCTACTATACACAGTTAGAGATCTTTAAATTATGCCAATTTTGTTTTGAACCATTTCGAGAATTCAAGCTATTTCAACATTAGGATCTGGTTTCGTTTTTCGCTTTTTACCATTTCTAAAATGCTCTTCTATTTCTAGCAAAGTTTTACCCCTGGTTTCGGGTAAACAGAAGTACAAAAACACAGTTCCTAATAAAGTTGATATTCCGTAAAACAAGTAAGTCCCGTGGTGGCCCATACTTTTGAACATCGCTGGTGCTGTTTTGACCGTTCCAAAGTACGCTACTGAAGTAGTCATAACACTGAATCCTGACCCTATCCCCTTTGTTTCGGTAGCAAACAATTCACCAACCATATTCCAAGGCAAGGGCACTACGCCAAAGTTAGAGACAATGATGTAAAGTGCTATTAAACCGAGTGATACAATTGGTGAAATTCGTCTAATAACGTCTACTTTGATTAGGTACAAGTAACCTGCTAAAATAATCAGGGTTAAACACGTAGCTGTTCCACTGAACAAAGCCATTGGGCGACGACCTAGCCGTCGCAGTAAGTAACACGCTACCGCTAAAGAAACACATCTTAGAATATCAACGCTCAACATGGCGGCGTATGAATTAGTGTTACTCCCGATCAGTTCTTTCATCATGTCTGTCGTGTACGCGCAAATTACATTCACCCCAGTGAGCTGAGTCAAAACAAAAAATACAATCATTATACACAGAGGCTTCCAGAACTCAGGTTTCTTTATATTAACGAACAAAGTTTTCCACTTGCTTTTTGACTGATCTTTCTGAGATTGCTCAAATATTATCTTGTCGAGTTCGTTCTTCATTTCAGGACTTGTTCCTCTGTACCATTGGAACGATGTGATACAATCCTCGATTCGGTTCTTTGAAGCTAGCCACGTGGGTGATTCTTTGACGCAATATGTTAGCACACATCCAATTAACGGGAACAATCCACAGAGTAGCGCTGCATATTTCCAATGCATCAACGTTCCGAATAAATGAGACATGAATACGCCAAAGGCAATAGCCAACGACAAGCCAGCCAGGAAAAGTGATCTGTTCAGTGGACTGCTTATTTCTCCAACAAACACTGATCCCAGCGGGCCAAGCCAGCCCTGGCAGAAGCCCGTGATGAATCTTCCTAGTAACACTAAGTAGATATTGTTAGCGAATCCAATAATCGCCCAGCCAGCCATGAACGGAAAAGACAGCATGATTTGTGAGGTCCGTCTCCCGTATCTCTCCATCAGGTATCCCGATATCAGGTTGCCAAATATGAGAGCAAACGAAGCGGCCGCCGCTGGAAAAATAAATGATGATATGAGATTATTTGTCTATTCGACAATAACATAATTATCAGAACTGATAAGTTTTGTAAAATTCCTTGACGACCACAGATTAAGACTATCCATTAAGGCATGTTAAAGATTTGGCTAGTTAAAGATTTGCTTCAGCTTCAAAACCGAATCAGAAAATATTTCTGGAAGGAGGCTGCTTCAGGTCCTTTGCAATGTATGTATTTTCGTGAGTATATCAGCGCATTTGGAAATACCATCAATATCTAAAAGATCAAGCTTTACTAGTATATGCCGTCATGTGCACATTACCAGAAACGTCATGTTTTTTCAATGACTGGTACTCACCTACCCAAGATTCCATCTCGGTGTTGAGCTTGTGACCAAGTTTGTTGTGGCCATGTTTGAGCTGTGGGATGAGGATCGCGGAGAACCCAGCTGTTGCGCCCACGCCGCAGTTCAGCATCACCGTCCCCAAAGCCGCCAGAGCCTGGAGACAAGAGATACCCGCTGATTAGAGAACTGTGATAAACAGTATCACAGAGCACGATAAAATTTCGCGTTCTGTGATTGCTGTAACTTCTGTAACATTTATCTCATATTTTATCGGTTACACATTTTTGCCTTTAGTTTCACGGTCACAAGTGAATCCACTTGGATTTTTTTGTATGTTTGGTCATGTTTGCAAATGCAGACAGTGATAATGTCACACTGTCACAGCTGTAAGTAATGACTTTATCGTGGAATTGTTTAATAAATTTATAGTAGGTAATAATATCAAGACATACTTTACATAGTAGCAAAATAAATATCAACAGCACGTGTAACCCGGCATGTTTCGTAATTTCAATTAACTCTCCATTGATAGTGTTTTCTTTATCTCAGGTTCGATGGACATCGATATTGATTTTAATATTGCTTGCAAAGGGTTTGAACTAGCTCTATGTTTTGTTTTTCTCTACATAGTTAGTTTAATTGCATCATAATAAATTTATTTTAATTTCAAAGTTGGCCACGAGTTCTAGGGCATTAGAATCAATAAGTTAATCAGTTTCTGATAATACAATCATGCATATTTGCTGCTATAGTTCAATTGCAGGTCACGGTACGATCTTTGTAATGACGTCTTGATTGAACGGCAAATGAAGAAATTTGAGGAAGTCCGGCGCTGCGCTTATGGCCATCATTAGCTATAGTTCTTGTAAAGAAGGAATGCAACATAGTTCCAAGAGCAAGCCGGCAACCGTGCTTGAATATTAACAAGACCGTTAAATTAAATTAGAATCTTAATTGCATATCTAAACGCGTCGCTCAACATCTTGAAAGGTCGCTGACGAAAAAAGTTATGAAACCTCGTGTTCATAATTAAGAAATGTCATTATGACGATCGATTTTGCATGGTTATAAAAATAGTGACTGAATTTAATCATAATTATGTATGATTTGAACTGAAGGAATATTATTGTGCAGTGAAATACACATTGATTTATTTTACATCAATCTAATATTGATTTTAATACCAAATTATTGTATTGTCATCTAATTAGATCTGTAAGTAATGAGAATGATGTTCAATCACGTAATAAAAGTAAAACAATTTTTTTATTTGTGCTAGATATTTTTTTTTACATTATGAGCTTGGTATTTAAAAAACTGACTAAAAGGCACCTTTAAGGGATCTCCGCCAATCAATCTTTTGTGATATCCATTACGCTAGTTTAAAGTCGTTTAAAAATATATCACGCCTGTATTCTAAAACCTAGTAGACCGATACTTCACGATTCGCAACCACTTTTTGCATATTTTTTTTAGGTTTTAAGTCAGATAGAAATGGTATAATAGTGACAAGTTGCTAGCCTGTAGCTTAAAATATGCCTTGAACTATTAAAAATTACATACATACATATACATACATATTCTCACGCCTGAGGTAGGCAGAGCAAGTGAATTCAAAAACCCAGTGCCACGTTTAGCAATTTCAGGGTAACCAGATGGTTAAACGTAATATTGCAGTGACATGTTGCTAGCCCATCGCCCACAATACACTAAACCTTTCCCAGAGTCGAATCTTACGACACCCACGGAAAGAAAGGGGGAGGTGCTATTCTAACCCGGCACCACGCGGGAA
This sequence comes from Adoxophyes honmai, assembly GCA_005406045.1. NCBI lineage: Eukaryota > Metazoa > Arthropoda > Insecta > Lepidoptera > Tortricidae > Adoxophyes > Adoxophyes honmai. The sequence continues at coordinate 17,481 of BHDV01028465.1, forward strand.
ATTAAAAATTATTAACGAATAAATATGGAACTAAAATGTTTTCATAAATTACTATAACATAAAATGCACGCACCAAATTACGTCACTTTTGGTTTTCTTCATCAGATTTGAGAAAATGCTTAACAGAAAACAGACAAAAGACTTAATTGGAAAAGAATTAATTGTTGTAAATGTATAATATTATCACTAACGGTTTTTAACATTCACATATTCTCACAAAACTCCATTCTTTTAAACACGCAAAAATAAACACACCTGTCTGCGAAACGGTATCTTCGCGTTGTAATACACATCTTTCACGTCACCATTTTCTGTTTTCGATCCTTTCGTATCTGTTTTCTCTTTTTCCGAATCTTTCGTATGTATTTTCTCTAATTCGGACTGTATCGAGTCGCGAGCCATGGTACCGTCCGCACTGCACCAAGTGTCCGAACCGACGGCTCCACGGTCCTCGATCTCTTTAAGAGATACCGCTCTATCTTATCAATCCTCAAACGCATGTTACGCGAGTAACAGCCATTTGTAAGAGAAACTGAACTCAAATGCAAAGCAAACAAGTTCGACTGTCAAGTGGATGTAGTTTGTATTATATGTGTAATTTAATTAGGTGTTGAATAGTAAAAACATTGATTGGGAAGCACGTGTGTTAATTAATTGAGTTTTCCGGTTAGAAATAATTTCCGTTTACATTATATTACACTCTAATAGGAAAAATCTAATAATAACTCATAGTTTTTGTTATTACCTACGCTATAAAGTGGTTTCAGTTAGCCTATAAGAGGTAAGTCTGCATATTGGGAGATAATATTATTTTAGTCAAAACTAACCAACAAAAAAATCGTTTTCAGTGCAAACTTTGTTGCTGGCTGTATTTTTTTCAACGATATTTCACTGTAGTCCATCTAAAATAATGTTTGGCATATTCCAAATCAAGTTTTCCCTCCTGCAGCGGCGTGGCTAGGCTACTAAAATTTACTACTACCAGATTATGGTATTGTGGTTATGGTATGTGAGGAAAGTGGACAAGAGTGATTTACTCATATTACTCAGAGAGTAAATGTTATTCTCGTTTGGTTTAATTGACCCAAAATTACTAAACTGGGAAAGAATTGATGGGTTACTAAAGATACAGTAAACGGAATATCAATCGGTAGCTGTTTCATTAAATTTCAAGCGGGTCTCCCGTGTGGTGTCGGACTTAGAATTCCTTTTCCTCCGTGAATGTTGTAAGAGGTATGCTTTATTTGACGGGCTCACAACCTGTCACTATTCAATTCAACCTCTTCCATCTGTTTTTAAACCCAAAACTTTGCTAGAAATGGCCGCGAAGCGTGAAATTTCAATTCCTTGCTTCGTGTGCTCTAGTAATGTAGGTGTGATGGTATGTGTATGTAAAAAAACCGGCCAAGTGCGAGTCGGACTCGCGCACGAAGGGTTCCGTACCAAAAACAGCAAAAAAAAAAACACGGTTTGTCTATGGGAGCCCCCCTTAATTATTCTTATTATTTCAGTTTTAGTATTTGTTGTTATAGCGGCAACAAATACATTAGCTGTGATAATTTTAACTCTCTCGCTGTCACGGTTCGTGAAATACAGTCTGATGACAGACGAACGGACAGGCAGACAGACAGCGAAGTCTCAGTAATAGGTCCTGTTTTTACCTTTTGGGTACGGAACCCTAAAAAGAAGAACTTAAGTCGGCGGTGGTGTTGGAACATTTCACAGGAATTTTGGCATTATTTCAAGGCCAAACAGAATCAACATTCTGCTTAATAAAAGTAGGTACGTAGTCTGCGTATGGGAAAATACACGTCCGTTAGTTTACTCACTTGACGGACCGACTGAAAACCCCAGATAAGAATTGTGCACATTTTGCATGACGGTACAGTCAACACGAAATTGATTGAACACTTTAGTATCTACTTACTTTACTTCAGTGGAGCGTTTTAGAATTAAATCAATCTGCTAGACATCCAATTTCCCAGACTGTATGTAGCCTATGGCATTCACGAAAGAAATTGATATATTACTCTAAACTCGACAGCACATGGGGATTTACAAATTATTACATTACATTAACTAATAAATAATTACCTATTACAATAGTGATTACATTAACTATTACATTTTTGACCATGTGGTATCGAGTTTAAGTAACCATTCCATTTCTTTCATGGATGTTGCAAGAGGTGACTTAGGAATTAGGTTAAGGTTCCTATATAGAAATAGGTTAAGGACGTTTTCATAACTGAGTATATAATTTCAATTCATTTGAATTACTTTAATGTAAAAAAAATTGATACATGCTTTATTTTAGAATATTAATAATACCTACTTATACTGCGGTGCCTTGCAGGGTTACATGGTTGAACTATATTTATTAGAATAAGATCTCTGTATACTACCCATGTAAAGCAATGAATAAATGAATATGAATATATTTTAGACGACAGTCGACAGGCTAGCAACATGTCACTATTATATTATAATATGTATACCTTTTCCATCTATGTCTAAACCTAATGTTATGCTGAAAGTAGCCACAAAACGTGTCATTTAGGATATATGGGATATAAGGAATATGTAAGAAGTGGTATGACATAATTACGGATTGACGCGCCGGGGAAATAAATATGTATCTGTATATTTCGTAGATCCCCTTTATAAGCGCCTGCGTAATATGAAACTCGAGACCCCAACTAAACGTTTTGCTATTCAAGAAACGCAGGAACAATTTAACATTACATACCAGTCGGGTTAGTAGTTAGTACGGCAAGACGCTAGCCACACGCGAGGTAGATTATGTATAGTCTACCTACAGCTAAACCTGTCACTGTCTAACTAGAGACGTCGAAAAATGACAGGTATTCCATCTCGCGCGAGAGTTGACTAGCGCATACTGAGCACAGGTATGAAGATTATTACAACGCTCTGTAAGTTTAATTAAACACGAAAGAATTGGAGAGGTGTATCTACTGGGAAATAACCGATCTGAGATTTCAATACTGAATTAACCTCAGGAAATAACATGACAAGCCTAGGCTACAAAGATGATTTATTCTAACTTTTAAAACAATTAACAATGTCACTACATCTTATCTTAGACCACACGTTTGATTTAAGACAAAATTATCCTGTAAATATTTATACAATACGCACCTACACCTGATAACGCCGTCATGTTAAAGTTATTTACAACTGCTACTAAAACATTGTTAGTTGGTATATCAACTCAACGATCTTGTTGAAAATCCGGCCAAGAGGGAGTCGGACCGAAGATTCCGAACAACCATGTATTTCCATTATACTCACACGTGGATACTTTTTCAGAATTAAAACATTTATTGTTAAACTGTGTACTGTTTAGATAAATGCATAAGGATGAACAATTTGGTATCAACATTGGCCTGAACAGGCTTACAATATTATGCAATGATACAAACTACTTTTGCTGGGATTGAATTAAAAATCGAACATACAAAACTAAGGAAGTAGTACAGGACTACTAGTAGTGGAAACTTACAAAACAATCAAAACCTCACCAAATGGGTGCAGTAAACGATAAGTCCTCTAAAACTATAAACTTCAAGTCTGATTATTAAAAGCTGAAATTACAAAAAAGTGGCACTTTTGAAATGAGAACTAACGTTCATATTTTCCGTCAACTAGTACTGATGAACGATACTATACTTAGAAACGTTAATGATTGTATCTTATTTTGTTCATTTCGGTTAACCGATTTCAATTTTTACCTCTATACAGGGCGGCCGCAAATTGATCGTAGGTATTTTAAACAGTGGTCGGCTATACGCGACTGAATATCCCCGTGAATTGTTTCCTGAAAATTTTCATTATTGACCTTGTGGGAGACAAATGTTTCATCGCTTTTCCTGTCAATGCGTCCTATGTTATAACTACCTTACGTCCCGTATACAAGCACCGTTGGCTGGCGCGTACGCACCTGCAATCGTTCGACATTACGGTGCTAAAAGCCGGAATACAAAAGACTGGGCAATATTTTCAGATTTTCTTTCTTTTTATTAAATTAAAATTCTGGGAAAAGAACTTGACAGGGGTTTTCAGACGCGTTTATCCAATGTTCGAAAAAGATATAAATAATCTAAAAAACATAATAGCTGGGTTCTGATCTACTGTATTTTATGCGACAGTATTTAATTAAACGTTAAAACACTCGTGTGATGTTATTGTGAAATTTGCTTTTCACCTCCTTTCGTGAAACATGTATACCTCTTTTGATTTTAACTTTGTAGCGTTTCATGTGTCCAACCTACCTTCTCTGACGGTATGTTTGTGCGTAAATATGTATGTGTTATGGACCAAGTGATTAATGCGGGCATTATTCATAATGCCCAGCTCTAGTGGGCAAAGTTATAAATCATCATGTAAACTTCGATATTTATCACATTGCTCGGGCATTATTATACTGCTAGGGTGACGGCACCAGTTATGGACGGTTTAAGTTGACAAGCACCAGTGATGGACACTTCATTCATAATTTAAAGACCATAGAGTTGTGAATTGATTGTTGTAAAACAAATGACTTTTCCGTAGTGGGTAGTAAATAAGAGTCATTGTCCATTACTGGTTCTATGTCCATTACTGGTGCGGTGACCCTACTTGACAATTGGGCAAAGTGATAATGAAGCTAAATCTGAAGTGTATTACATACTCGTACATACACACAATCACGCCTATTTTTCCAAAGGAGGTAGGCAAAGCATACGAAACGTGACATAGACAAAAGCATGATTATACTTCCAATTTCTAGCATAATTTTATATTACAACAATTAATGATAGTTGTGCGAGCGAGCGCAGCGAACGAGCAAGACCCCTCTAAGCGGCTACGACTCGGACAGGTTAGGTTAGAAGGCCAAGGCGGAAGCGAAGCGCAGCGAACTCCCGCCTTGGCCTTCGATTTTAGTTTTTATTTTATTTTATGGTCACCCTTTTTTCACGATACCTATGGCCAATCGTGGATGACAAAATAGTGAAAGCCAAAAAAAAAACTAACCTCGAAGGCCAAGGCCGGAACCTGCTGTGCTTGGCACCCGCCTTGGCCTTCTAACCTAACCTGTCCGAGACGTATCCGCTCCGAAGGGTCTTGCTCGCTCGCGCAACTTTTTTTTGATATGGGTAAATAGTAATTAAATATGGTTTTATTACTCTGCCCAAAACGTGATGGGCATTATGTACAATGCCCGGGCAATTTGATTATTTGAACAATTATTATCACATTGCCCGCTCATATTGCGCATTATTCATAATACCCGGGCATTGTGCATAGTGCCCAATTTATCACTTGGTCCATAACATGTGCACTACATTGATACATATCTATGTATGCAAGAATACATGTATATTAATGGGTCTCATTAATCAACAGTCACATAATTTTTTTAAGATTAATTAGCAAACAATGACAAACGACCGCTATCGAGGGTCACGAAAGTGTACCCTTTATTTTATGAATAAACTTACATGTTCAACGGGTTTAGAGGACATACATACATTATAACGCATTTTAAAAACAATTTGCAGTCTACCAACAAAACAAAAACAAGTTACAAAACAGTTTGCAAATTTTGTAGATCGGGAATATTCCCAAATGAAGTAGGCATAGCATAGGTACGAAACGCTATAATAGTCAAAACCTTTTGAGTTGGCCGGAATAATAGTGACAGGTTGCTAGCCTGTCGCCTAAAATGTACCTTTACCTATCCTATTTCCTTAATCGCATTTGAAAGAATTGAGAGGTGTTATATGTGTAAAACTTTGTACCTAATAACCTGCCAATAGACGGACTCTATTCCATGATAATATTTAGGCGTACAAGATCAGATTCGTATTAAATCCGTTGAGATTTAGGTAATCTGAGTAAGTACGACTCTGTTGAAATCAGATTTGCCATCGGTCTGTCTCTGAATAAAACAGTGTCAACATACACATTATGGTATGGTAGATACTTTTTTACAAGCTTTTATTTAACTTCACTTTTGTATGTAGGTATGTATGTATCTATGTTTACAAATCTTGCAAGGAAGATTTGAACCACTTCCAATAATAGACCGATTGAGCTGAAACTTGGTATACTTACGTAACTTGGATGACAATACAACATTCCGGTAGTGGAGTTCTGGCGACCCAGTCGAAACTGTCTCCGATGGACGGAACTCTTCAACGGTTGGTCTGATTGACTTGAAATCTGGTGCACATAATCTAGGGTGGATGACAATGAAGTACTGTCGGCAAAAAACTTGTATTTTAGTTGGTAAGCTTATTATTAAACCAATTCCAGAGTAGGTTAGATCCGTATAAGGTCACGTGACATGGCAGTACTACGTCGAATGGGTTCGAACTTATGCTGTTTCTAATCTCATTTGATTAGCAAATATTCAATTAAGAAATCCCATATTCTTTTTAGGCGTTATTTCCGAATTCATTATTTCACCAGGGTTTCTGTCTCTGTCCTCTAGATTCTCTCTCTAGATTTAGAACTCTAAAAGAAAGTTAAACATTTTAAACTTTAGTGATTCTCACTCATATTTATAATTAGGTGGGCCTTAATCACTGCCCGTGTGGTGCCGGGTTAGAATAGCACCTCCCCCTTTCTTCCCGTGGGTGTCGTAAGAGTCGACTCTGGGAAAGGGTTAGTGTATTGTGGGCGATGGGCTAGCAACTTGTCACCGCGATATCACGTTTAACCATCTGGTTACCCTGAATTTGCTAAACGTGGCACTGAATTTTTGAATTCATGTGCTCTGCCTACCCCTCTCGGGAATACAGGCGTGAGAATATGTATGTATGTATGTTAATCACTCTTGAAAATTATTTTAATTACTTCGACGTTAATTTTATCAAAATTAAAATGATTATAAGTAAGTATGATTAAGTACATACATACATACATACATAACCGTCACTCCTTATTCCCTGCGGGGTAGGCAGATCAGAGGCAGGCAGAGGCCATTCGCTTCTAATCTGACATACTTCTTCACTAACATTCATCACTCTCGTCATACACGCTCGACGGTTGCGGGTACTCTTAATTTGGCCTCCCTTTAGTAAATCGCCTATCTGGTCGATATACGTTCTTCGAGGGCGCCCTCGACCGACTCGCCCTAACACACTTCCCTTGTAAAGCTTACATATCCTTGCTTCATCCATTCTATCCACGTGCCCCTAACTAACGCAGCATACCTTTCTCTACCCTCTTGTTATAATACTCTCTTTCAGACCACACTTCTCTCTAATCACGCTTATTACGCACCCTATCAATGAGTTTGATATCACTCATACTTCGCAAAGAACGCATCTCAACCGCATTCAATCTACTTTCATATCTCTTCTGCCACACCCAATTCTCGATGCCATACACCAAAGTAGGCACTAGTTAGCACGCTGTTGTGAATAGCCAGACGAGCATTCTTAGAAATATCCTGACGACTCACGTATTTCCCGCTTTTACTCTAAGTACTTTCGATATAATATCCTCATCGTACTTACCGTCACTCGTGAACATACATCCCAATCCCAAATACCTAAACTCTCTCACTGGTTCTAACCTTAATGTGATTAAGTCCCCCGTAATTATAAATAAAAGTTAAATTGTACGAAGCTAAACTGATGAAATTAAAAATGCAATTAAATTATGCTACAAATGGCTACGAAGCGTGAAAAAAGTCCGGATTTTGTCTATGGCTCGTTTTGTGTACTCTGCTTACTCTACTTGGGGACACGGCGTCATTGTATGTATGTGTGTGTAAGTGTGTATGTAAATTGAAGAAAATAAGTAGGTACGTAGGAATTTTCAAACTAGTCATTAATTATGCTTAGTCAATAAACAATGACAATCGATCGCTACTGCGGGTCAAACTGTCCCCAAATTTTTTGAATAAACCTAAATATTTAACTTTTATAGACGTGGCACAGAAGCCTACATATTAATGCATTTCAAAAAGTACTTTTACTTTAGTGGTTCGTTTTTACCGACTTCAAGAATCAATGTAGAGTTTTTGTTAAAATTATTGTTCCTTTGTTTCATTGGTTGCACTTTCGCAGTAGTTTTGTGAAAGTACTTTTGAGAAAAATAGTTTACTTAATAGTTTATTACGTTTTTCAGTAATTAATTTTCAATAAATTAAGAAGAGAATAGCTAAAACCATAATTTGAATGTGAAATTGCCTACGAAAAAAGGATCCTTGCGCTTCAAGAGCCGAAGTTTCATATCAAAACAAAACTGGTTCCAAATAATAAATTATAGGCACATTACGAATAAGTACCTCAAGCAAACAGTTACGTTGAATTAATAAAATGGTAAGTACGTAATATTTAATAATTATTTCTTTAATATTTTATCTCACAGAAAGATCTCTCTCTCTCAGAAAGTCTAAGTAAAATTAGAGACGCCTTTGATCAATCCTTCGTTTACTTTGTACACGCCATTTTATGTAAGGTGCTAATAAATTAGGTACCGTCGAGTTACGTCGTTACTTGATATTTACAAAATGTTTCTAGTCTAGGCCGAACACAAGCCTAGTAAATGGTAGCTATATTTTACGAATGGCAATATTCTGTGAGTGATCTGCGGCTAAACGGAGACGGAAACATTTTGTATACCTATATCAACTTTTGTAACTTTAGGGGAAAATAGGTATCACAGGCGAAGTAACGAACCTCGACAGTACCCATACCCATACTTTAAGAAATGGTACCAATAATCAAAATTTTACCTTTAAGAATAGAAATTAAGGAATCTTTTAGTTGTCTTTTTTTTTCGTTCACCAACCAAAAAATATTAATACAAGCTGTCTACACCAGTCGCTTTCATGTTCATCTTGCTTGAAACAGCTTGTCTACACCTCATGCACCTCGTGTTTATCTTGAGATTCGTAGTTATCTTCAGTTCCAGATCCAGAGCGATTCTTATTCATCTTAACTTCATGACGTTCTTTGAAAAATATGATCTCAAGCTCTTCATCATCTTGTTTTTAACAGTTTTCATAATATATAATTATTATATTTTCGGCCGTTAGAAATTAATGCGTCGTTCCTTTTTACTTTGTTTGTATAGTCTTTGTGTTTGTGGTCTCACAATGCACCATATTTTCGATAATCTTCAATAAATTCCAAACATTTTACTTTATTTTCGGCCATTTTCTATAAATAAACTGCACGAAATGTTGCGCATCAGCGTTCGTAAGCGGCATGCGCTGTGGCCGAGCTAGATTTCGCGCATGCGCTCAGGGATGTGTCAGTGGAAGACGCAAGATAAACATGAAAGCCTGATGTGGACGTAACTAATTTGTTAGTATGTATGTAACTATGTATGTAACTCTTTATTTTATTGTACAAATAATCATGACAAAATAATAGACAAAACAGAACATAAGTACAAAGGCGAACATATCCCAAAAGGGATCTAGTACCTAGCGGACCTAACCAATACCAATTTATAGCGCAGGACAAAAGACCGCCAAGTTCAGACGGAATTGTGCTATGTATGTGTGTCGGAGGCATTCTCGAAGGTACGCGTACTTGGGTACCTTGTGGACCTCCGCGTCCGCTGTCAGTGCGTACACACATACATACAATCACGCCTGTATTCCCAAACGGGGTAGGCAGAGCAAACAAAACTCTACATAGACAAAATGCTGACTATTTCGCGTTATGTAGCCACTTCTAGCGTAATATTTTTTAGGTTTTGAGCTCAGTTTTTTTAGTTTTTGTTAGTGCGTTTGGAGCTTTAAATCCAATCGCCGATAACGAGGCGCTTTAGACGCGGAATTAACCGACTGACCAGATGGAGCTCAGGGTGTGGACCACTAGGAATACCTTCGACTAATAGTGGGGCACTTAAGTATACGATACACGAGTACTCGCGCCTTACTGTACTTCTCGCGCTGCTCATCGCTTGGTTCTCGCGCTGCTGAGATGTTGCCGTCTTTGCCCACACACTGTTCTAGGCGCAGCGCAGACGACAGACTTTGGTGCGATCGAGTCTGCGGCGCACAAAAAGTCTGCGTGGATTGTATGCAATGTGCGCCGCAGTTTTTGCGCGTCGTGTGCGTTACTGCATAGTAATTCCATAGGTTCTATTTTCACAGACTAAAAAGTCCGCTCGTATCGCGGATAGTATGTCGAGGGCCCTACTCGCGCAATTCATTGCAACGCTCCGCACTTGGTTATTTCGTTTTGCAGCTATCCTTTGACTCGCGCCCACAAAACCGACACATTATAAGGAGTGGTGGGGGGAGAATAACGTGCAGCGTGACGAGTAACTTTACCACACTACTTCTCTGCTTCCTTTCCTCGCTACTTCCCATAGCACTCGTCGAGTGTGAGGCACGCTCAATACTACGAAAAAAATAACAGTCGCTAAGTAATTAAAAAAACGGCAGGTTATGGCCGTGACTTTTTCCTCGTAAAGTCGCTCTAACTCACGGGAACTACGCATTTTCCGGGACTTAAATTACAATCACTGTCATAAATTTATAATAACATCTCTCCATTTCTTCCGTGAATGTCATAAAAGGCGATTAAGGAAGTAGGGAAAGGTATATTTTAGGCGACAGGCTAGCAACTTGTCACTATTATAGCTTTTAACTTAAAACCCAAAAATAAGCCCAAAGTGGCCTTTGAAGTTACCGTTTCGTATGCTCTCCCTGTTCCATTTGTGAATACGGGCATGATGTATGTAAGCCTGTACGTATGATGGTCATAATAATGAAAACAGTGTGTAAAAGTTTGTAGAGAGAGTTTGTTTGTTGGACTACGTTTAAGGGGTGGAAATCGTTTTCGCTTTTTGTATGGAAAAATACAGCTACACAATCCTCTTAAGAGCGTGCAAACAGAATTCGGCGATTTTGATGTTTTTCAAATGCTTTACAAAGCTATAAATCCTTAAGTTTTTAAAGAAAAACTACTGTAACGTATAAATAAACTATTTTTCTTGGGATTAACGGTAAATATTATCTTATTAGCAACAGAGATTTCTTTTACTTAGCCAATTTGTTGAAGGGTTTTCACAAAAATACGCGTCAGAGCTGTCTTTCACTTGAAATTTTTCCATTAAAATTTACCATAAACGATATAAACTTGTTATTTGATAGACAATATAGTCTACTGAGGAATAACGGTGTTACATGAATCAAGCTATTGGTTTTTATAATTCAAATATCATTTTACATAATTTCAAAATTGAACCATTACTTTATTTTTTTTCTCATTGATTTTAATGTAATTACAAATGAAACAATTTTATTGTAAATTTACAGAATATGTTTAGTCTAACCATATTTTTTTCATGGCTAAATATGACTTAATTTATTTTTCACGATTTTTTAAACTTTGGTCTAAAACCACTAAGGTCAGGTGGGAGAAGAGAAACGCAGGGGTAGGAGGGCACTACAGACCATACTCACTCATAACTCGACGAGTTATGGTCTGTGGTGCCTCTTACCCCTGCCCTGCCCCTGAGTTTCTCTTCCCCCACCTGATCTTATATTACGTTCGTAAATAATGTTTGCGCCCTCTTAAGATACGTAGAAAAAAAACGCTACGCGATTCCGACTTCGACAGTTTGTTGACATTAAAATGATAAGATAATCTCTTCTTCTTCATTCGGTCCCTCATTACTGAGGATCGTGGTCACTGGAACGCCTTAAACGGACTATCCGTCTCCATCGATTCCGGTCCGAAGTGGCCTTCACCGCCTGGTAAAATTTTGACGAGGAGGTGGCCTCTTTCACTTGGTCAGACCAGCGTGTTGGTGATCTTCCGCGAGTTCTCTTGCCCTCGGTGTTGCCAACAATGACCAGTTTCTCCAAGTTGCCATCCGCTCTTCGCATTTATGTGGCCGAAATATGACAGTATGCGTTGCAGACATATAGTAGACAGACGGGTTGTTATGCCCGTGTTATGGTTGTTATGCGGTATGTTATGGGATAAGATAATACGTGATAATTATTATAATTATGCTTTCTCGGATTTCAAATTACGAGTATTTATTCATTATTTCACAGTGTCACCGGCTCGGAGTTCTGCAGGAAAAACCCCTCAAGTGACATATTCGCAATTGTAGTAATTATTTTGTGCACGACATCGACAGTTTTATTAACAAACATACATAACATACATACATACTTACATACCATTCTGCAGATATTTATAACTGAAACCTACCAAGGTTTATTATAAGTTTAAGTAGTAGTATAAGTTTATTATAAGTACTAAAAGTCAGTGTTTTCATTTAAAGCGCTCATTTGGTTTGATTTTTCCGTATTTTTCGTTAAACTCAGTAAATTCACACAAAAACGCAAATGTAGTTTACATGTAGATGTAGATATGTAGATATATTATGCCTGTATTCCAGGATCGGGTAAATCCATACTAATATTATAAATGGGAAAGTGTGTTTGTTTGTTTGTTTGTCCGTCTTTCACGGCTAAACGGGGCAACGGATTGACGTGATTTTTTGGGTGGAGATAGTGAAAGGGATGGAGAGGGAAGGGTAGAGAGTGACATAAGCTACTTTTTGCCTCTTCTTAACCCCCCACTTCCCTAAAATGAGTGATGGAAGTTTGAATGGAGTATTCCGAAATTTTCATGTAGGAAGCTAGAAATTGGTACGCGGACTATTAAATTTGTGACTAACTAATCTTAATGCAACTTTACAATGATGTAGCTTATAGTTACATCAGAATCACACATAGGCTATAATTTATAAAGATATTGCGTGAATTATAAAGCCTTTGATCGTGGTTTATGGTGAATTATTTATTTCTGGGTCAACAGGGTATATGTATTAAATTTTCAAAAACTTAGGGATCCATACTAAACCTCCAATAATGTAACCCAAGGTGCGAAACAAATAGGTACCAAAAAAACTCTCATACCTATCGGGTGCGCTGCGATGACTATTGGTTATAGAACTAAATAATGTACTTTGCAGAACTTATAATCTACAAAAAGTAAATAACTTCTTATTTAAGTCTGCTTCAATACCATTACATAACTTTTGAATTATTCAATTTGAACATTCCGTTGATTTGAGCATTTTTTTCATTCCATACATGTTTTGGAAAAACCCCTGTTACTACAGATATTGTTAATGTTTTGAAATAAATAAACCGCGTACACTCAGGTTTTGAATCGAGATTTGTTCGACATGTTTCCAGCTAATTCGTGGCCCATCATCGGGAGCAAGGTGCCACGGCAGCTGCGGTTAGACGTGTACGGAATGAAAAACGTTTCTCGCGCTAGTGCAGACCTAAAATTAATGTGATGGGCGAGAAAGTTCCCTCGAAAAGTGCTTAAGGTATTGAAATAATTCTCTAATCGCTTAATATTTCTCTAATTTGCTAATAGGGATGTCGACTGTGTTAAAGAAATATAATTGTAATTAGCCCGTTTGTTAGATTATGGAAAAAATATAAGACACATGTTTCTTCTTTTATCAAATAACTAAACATCGACAAAGTTATCTATAGATCACCATACTTCCGAAACTTTAAAGCTAAGCGTCCACTTGTCGGTATCGTACGCATCGGACGTATCGCACGCAACGGATTGTAGTATTCTTTGTATAGAAACTCATACAAGTGCGTCCACCTGTCCGCATCGTACGCATCGCATTTCGCCATACATCTGATTGAATCCGATGCGTCCGACGCGTGCGATGCGGACCTGTGGACGCTTAACATTAAGCGCCGTAATATCGTCATTTTTCGTATGTCAAATAAATGTAAAAATATGTGTACAATATTTTTTGCCAATATATCTGACGCACTGAATATTTTTTTAGTACCTAATCTAGCTAGCCTATTACTGACTGTTAAACCAATCCTGCACAGGTCAAGCCGCGTATTTCGCTAGTGTATAATGCGCGCGTGTATAATACCTGCATGGGTAATTAATTTACAGTGTCAAAGATCCAGTATATAAAAATGACGTGATTGCTGAATGCCCTTAATTACTGTTCATTATAGCAAAGACTGAATGTGTCCGTTGGGACCTGATACATTACCTAGTGGCATTTAACACAAGCAGGTAAGTGAAATATAGTTTATAAATTCAAAAAAAAAATAGCCTTAATTCTGGGCTAGGCACAGGCCTCTCCTCTCGGTTTGAGAGGGCTTGGGCTATAGTTTCCAGGCGGACCCAGTGCGGATTAGGAACTTCATACACAACATTGAATTATTTTGTTTTCCTTCACCGGATAGCTCGTGGGACATATTAAAGTTGATTACGCAAATAAATTTGAAAAAATCAAAGGTGCGAGCCTAACATTCGAATCCGCTATTATCTGAGTGTGAAGCAACAATAGGTCAAACCACATACATACATCGTCGCTGTTCCTGCAGAAGTCGCTATGTGTTTTTAACCAACTTTTCAGGAGACACAAAAAAGTGATTTCCTCATTACCGTATATGGAAAGTTAGTAATTTTTTTTGTGCTATTGCTTTGTGATTTTGTACATGAAATGATAATACATAGTTTTAAAAAGATATACTTAGTGAAAACTGAATTATACGCACAGAAAACCAGAAATTTGTTACATAGCGATAAATATTTAAGCCCTCTCGTACTAAAATTTCGCTGTGTGCCAAAAACACATGTCGAACACGAACGACACGATCGAATTACTTAGTAGGTACAAGTAATTCGCTATGTGTGCTCCGAAAGACATATCGGACCAAATTTTTGCGTGATATGAATATGAAACGGTCCTGCTAGGCGATTAAATATAGTGACACTTAGTTATTTTGACTCTATTTTTGACTCTGGGAAAGGGTTAGTGTATTGTGGGCGATGGGCTAGCAACCTATCACTACAATATCACGTTTAATTATCTTGTTACACTGAGATTCCTAAACGTGGCACTGGATTGTTGAATTCATGTGCTCTGCCTACCCCTCTTGGGAATACAGGCGTGAGAATATGTATGTATGTATGTTATTTTTAAGGGAACTTTTTGACACACAAACTTCACATGGTTATTTTTATCACATGCAGAAATAATAAAGATAGCTCCACACCGTTTTTAGAGCATACGTTTTTATGGACGTCTATACGGAACTTCACAACAACATTGAATTGCTTCGTCACTGTGTGCAGATTTCCTCACGATGTTTTCCTTCACTGAATAGCTCGTGGTAAAAATCAAATTCGATATCGCAAATAAATTCCGAAAAATTCACTGGTGCTAGCCCGGGGTTTGAACCCACGACCCTCTGCTTCAGAGGCCACAGGTTGAACCGCTGGGCTACCACGGCATTTTACGTCCCACTGCAGTGCACAGGCCTCTTCTCAGTATGAGAGGGATTGGGTTATAGTTCCCACACGGACCCAGTACGGATTGGGAACTTTACAGACAACATTGAATTACTTCGGCACTGTGCGCTGGTTTCCCCACGTGTTTCTTCGGCGAATAGCTCGTGCTAAATATAAAATCTAACTTGACAAGGTTAGAAGTAGTGGGCTAGTGGGTAAGGGTGAAGTTACATCTATCAGCATCGAATCGCATTTTTCCATACAAAAACGCACTTTTGTATGGATATGCGTCAGCATCAATTCACCCTTCAGCATCGATTCAACTTCAGCATTAAATGCTTACAAGTGTAACTATCCACTTCTCATGCTGAAGAATGCTTAATCAAGATGAAGCATGAGAACGGCTGCTTAAAGCGTGAGATTAGATGCT
The DNA here is from genome assembly GCA_005406045.1 of Adoxophyes honmai. Lineage (NCBI taxonomy): Eukaryota > Metazoa > Arthropoda > Insecta > Lepidoptera > Tortricidae > Adoxophyes > Adoxophyes honmai. The sequence continues at coordinate 33,204 of BHDV01028465.1, forward strand.
TTCGGATGAGAATAGCTGCTTACGCGTGCGACATGACGCTTGCGATTGCTAACGGCTGCTTAAGAGTGAGAGGCGGGATGCTTACGAATGAGAAAGGCTGCTTACGCAAAGAAAAGGAGGAAGAGTGCGAATGGGCAGCCGAATGGGTCATTAATGTCATTATCACAACGTGTTCATCTATCAAAGTGCACAAATTTGTTTACTTCCAATAATTTCAATAATTACCTATATTTCATAAATATAGACGAGGAAAAATTTTAATTTACATTTCAACTGCGGCGTCGTGATTGCAGATAGCATGCGACAGCATAGATACGATAGCATGCGGCAGCATATAAAAGTACGCGATAGGATACTTAAGCAGATAAAAATATGCCATAGCAGCTGAACGCATGCGATGCGTATATAGTGAGTTTAAAATCATCCAACTAAATGCGATTCGATGCTGATAAATGTAACTTCACCCTTAAAATGGACTTTGCAGTCGGGTTTTTTAATCATGAATAATATGCATTGTTATGTCTGAATCAAGTAAGGAAATGTTGGTAATTAAAATACTTTGAAAATGCTACAGGTTTAAGAAAGTAACTCTAGGGGAAGGTGAGGTATAATGATCCCCTTAAGGGAAAAACCATAGTTTTGACTAAAATTTAAGGTAAAATCGCAACATTTCTATTGATGGAGTTAGTAAACTTATTTAACTTTGTAACTGCATACTTATTTTTTATCATATGTATTTAGTTTTTTTGTACTTGCGGTTTCTGTAAATGTTTACTAAAGGATCATTTTAGACACACCTATGACGTGTAAAATGATCCCTCGGGTAGGGGTAAAATAATCCCAGAGATAATTTTACTCCTTAAGTTAATAAGTGTCTTTTATTCAGTTTATTTTAATCATATGTTTTATTCATAAAAAAATAAGTATGTAAGCAAGTTACACACAACTTTTTCAGTCTTCTTGTTCTATCAGATATTTGTTTTGTAATTATTACTCGAACAACAAAACTAAACATTGCAACATAGTTTTAAAATGTTTTTATAATTGACAACATATCTAGTCAAGCAATAGGTAAACAAAATAAACTCTTCTTCTAAATAAATAAAAAACACAGATACTATATAATGATTCCGGGGATCATTTTAAACACATAGAATGGGATCATTTCACCCCATGCACTAGATTCGAAGATTTCGATTAAAACATGTCCTTCAAATACCGCGTGCGGTCATCAAACGTTGCTTAAATATTAGCTAACTGCTATTCATACCCGCAAACAAAACAACATTTCACTAAACACAAACATGTTTGTAATAAGTACTGAAAGTCAAAAATAGGCTTATCTTAGATCAGAGCTACACTTTTTAATTATTTTTTAATGAAATTACGCCAAGCGCTCGCAGCGCCATACCACTTGGAGAGGCAACTATCAGGGGTGCGGGGAACATGTTTGATGCGAATTTGGATAGATGACACTAGTTGTCTTTGATTTACGGCGGGGGATCATTTGACCCTCAGGGATCATTATACCTCACCTTCCCCTATTTGATCTGAAGTATTATCTCTTAATGCTATCGGAAATCATTAGAAAAACGCTACATAATTTGATATTTTTTCCATGCTTTAGAAATTCATTGTACCAAAATAACAATTTACTTTATCTGCATACTCTACCACTGACAATGTCATATCATGCATTTAGTTCAAAAATGACATATGTGCTCAATCCCTTTCTAATCGCGGTTTGATAATATGTTATGTACGTCAATTTTCGGCCAAGATATGCAAGTATGTTAAGAAAGTTGTTTTATTTATGTTATTAGTAAATGTTTTATACTTATAGCTTATAATATAAGTAACTAATAAACTATTTAGTCAGTCAGATAGATTACCAAAAATATTGTACACATAATTTTATCTTTTATTTGACAAATAAAAAAGCACGAGCTTAAAAGTTTCGCGTGATATCACGACTCGGTACTATTTTTAGCGAGTCGTGACGTCACAAGCGTCGACTCCGGAAGTTTGATCTATAACTGCCGATGTTTAGTCATTTAATAAAAGAAAAAAAATGATGAAAGAAGATTTCCTAAAGAAATTTATACGGGGAATGTGGATAGGTGCAGTGAGAGAGGAAGACCTAAACGGACGTTCCGTGACCAAATCGCGGACGTTTTAGAAACAGGTCAGGTCAAGAGTACCCGAAACCGACGAGCGTGTATGAGGAGATTAATGAGGAGATGAAGCAAAAGAGGTATGTCAGAATCGTAGCGAGTGGAACAAAGTAGTCTCTGCCTACCCCTGTGGAAAAGAGGCGTGACGTTATGTATTTGTAAAAAATATGTGTGTCATATTTTCCATAATCTAACGAACGGACTAATTAGATTTTTTTTTTTAACCCAGGACACAAGCCTATTGTTTTGTCAACCTCGTGTTATCCCTCGCAGAGTAATGGCAACGACCACAGCAGAGCTGGGCGATGGCACCAACGTGCGAATTATCTTCTACCCGCTGCTGCTCCTCGCGTCGGGGCTCTGGCTGCTGTACCGATGGCAGCAAACCAGTCGGCTGTATAAGATGGGCAACAAAATGCCCGGCCCCTCCACCGTCCCGTTGTTCGGCAACGCGCTCTTGGCAATGGGGAAGAAACCTGAAGGTAAGAGGGGCGTTTAATAAGTTTTGAGGATGATAAGGACGCTTTACTTTATTTTTCAATCACCTTACAAAAGTATACACTTCTTATATTTTTTTAATAAGCTTCGATTTCCCTTTAAAAAAACGGTTTTCAGATGTGGATACCCGACAACTGGTTAAAATATTCACATTCAATTACAGGGCACCCTGTATATGTATGGTTAAGACGCCTTGCGATACAAGTAGCAATATTTCCTGGCATTCGGTTCCGAACAAAAACCACAGGCGTTTTAATTTTATCCAACCATTTGAGCTTATTCCTCGTGCTTGATAAATTAAGGCACAACTTATTATCTGACGACAAGTAGTAGCAGTTGACGATGTGTCGTCACGTCGTGTCGCAAAGACTCGTGTTTGCGACATGTGTAATCTTGATGTTCGCAGCCGACTGCAGACGTATAAGTATTACGTATATCTTACACCTTTACACAACGTATATCTTTCACACAGTTTCAATAAATCATAATTATGTATTATTTGTTTCAAGTAGGTAACTATCATTTAATCGCAATAACCTGCCATTAATTAATATAAAAAAATAAAAATAAAACTTTTAAGTAAAACGGTTTTATTTTAGTCTAATCAATGTATATAAAACCGTTTTACTTAAATGTTTTTTTTATATTTTTTTTCGAGTTTTTAGTTTTTTTTTAATTGATATAGTGCACTGTATTCTGCTTGCAAAGACCTTTCAATTGATACCCATATTGATGGGGTTGATAAAAATTAGGTCATCCGCCATTTTGTAGCGGCGGCCATTTTGAATTTACAATGATAATTAATATATATCATTGTATTGTCACCACAACTAAAAGCGCATACCGAATTTCAGATTAATCAGTTGACGGAAAGAGGGTGAAATTTCAATTTCTAAATTTGAACCAACAAAGAATGAATAAAGACTAAAACAAACGGGGTAAGCTAAGTAAAACCGTTTAAAAATGATTCCTGGATAGGTACTTATTAAAAGTCACCGAGTATACAGTAACTGCTTTCATTTCACGGTATTTGTTTCCCTCAGAACTCATCGGTATGGGCCTTCAGTTCGGGGAGCAGTACGGCAACGTCGTCCGAGGTTGGCTGGGCTCGAAGCTGGTCATCTTCCTCACAGATGCTGACGATGTGGAGGTCATCCTGAACAGCAACGTCCATATTGACAAGGCCTCAGAGTATAGGTTCTTCAAACCCTGGTTAGGGGAGGGATTGCTTATAAGCTCAGGTAAGTCGATGTATGTTTCGTGGCCTTATCGTAGAATAGTCTATTATGAAGAATTTCATGAAGAGATTCACTTCAGTTTCATGAAATTTGTCACTGTCAGATGGCCACGTCTTAATAGCCAAAACAACATTTGTCGACATGTTCATATACTTTGTAAAATGGTCAAGGTCATTCGATCACGTCGTAAAATAGTTTCATCAATTACCAATAGAGGCGCTGGAAGCGCGATTTTCGACCCCACCGGCCATCTGCTCTTCGTATGTACAATGTGGCCTGCTCATAGCTACATCGCTGACTTTAGTTCGTCTACGAATCTCCTCATTTCAGATTCAATCGCATAGTGACACCCGGAACATAGCCCTCTCCATTGCTCGCTGAGCGATATTTGAGTTTTGAGATGAGGCCAAGTAGGTATATTAACTTAATATTAATTTATTTGACAGGTGAGAAATGGCGATCACACCGTAAAATGATAGCACCTACATTCCACATCAATATTCTAAAATCTTTCATGGATGTCTTCAATCAGAACAGTATCAATGTCATGAACAAGATGAAGCAAGAAATGGGGAAGACATTTGACGTACACGACTATATGAGCGGAGTCACCGTCGACATTTTACTTGGTTAGTATATTCTGTGCAAGAAAACTATACGTAGGGTAATCTCAGTTGAGGAAGGATTTTTAAACACAGTCATTTTATCAACTCGTCGACTCTGGGAAAGGGTTAGTGTATTGTGGGCGATGGGCTAGCAACCTGTTACTGCAATAACACGTTTACCATCTGGTTACCCTGAAACTGCTAAATGTGGCACAGATTTTTTTTTTTAATTCATGTGCTCTGCCTACCCCTCTTGGGAATACAGGCGTGAGAATATGTAGAATATGTATATATGTCATTTTATCAAGTAGTCAATCCAAATGATTCCTAACCCACCGCAGAACTTTTTCTCAGTAAACGTAATGAATACTTCCATAGTCGAGCGATGGTCACTATGACATTAACTGGCATTAGGTTACATGGGGGAATAAAAAGTATGTAGTAAAAATCACTTGGTTTGATAATACTGAAGTAAGTTTTTCAGTTGATTTTTCTATACAACATTCTTCCTGGTATTTACTAAAACTGTTCAAAGCATAACAAAATAAATTTTAGTTACAAAAAAATCGCACAGTCAAATATAAAATAATTTACTCATGGTACAGGGTACGGATTACGTATCATCATACATATCGTACATGTCATCATTTATCATTTTAGTGTAATACATATTTATTTAAATTACGATTGATCGCGTTAAGATTATCGCTTACGATTTTGCTTTCGAGCATTATATTGTGTTGCCGTATCTGTCTTGCTTAGTCTTTTGTCAATATTCTTATTCATTTCAGTTATTATTATTATGTTTGTTTCAAACGCGCAAGAAACAATGTCTTTCATTTCCGTAATTTTTAATTTGTGTAGATGTAGCTGACCTTTGAATTGATTTGAACGAATACTTTACTAACCTGCCTTGAAATTTTATCGTTGAATAACGTCATGTTACAGAAACCGCCATGGGTATTACAAGGAAAACACAAGATGAGTCTGGCTTCGACTACGCCATGGCAGTAATGGAGTAAGTGCTTTCTAGCCTTTCGGATGCCAAAACAAAAAAAAAACTATATTCGTTTTATAGGAACCAATTTTGGACAATTTAAGGCACATACATTATCACAATTTCTAAAAATCAAAACTAGTAAAAAATGCATGAATTAAAAGTTTATATTTCAAGAATCTTAACAACAGTACTGTTTAATTAAGTAAGACTCCTCGTCATTTAATAAAATTTGTATTTATTAAATTTCAGAATGTGTGACATTATTCACCAAAGACATTATAAATTTTGGCTGAGATTCGATGCTATTTTCAAATTGACTTCGTTCTTTAAGAAACAAGTTGGTCTCCTCAACATCATTCATGGCCTAACAAACAAGGTAATTATCTAAAACAATGAAGCAAACTTTTAAAAAATTAGAAACTCAACAGCGTAACTTACATTCATCAACGTGTATGTTTTTAGGTTATTAATAATGAAAGTCTGCAAAGTAATGCCCGATCCAATAATTTTACTGAAAGAATGTTTTTTTTTCTTATATTTATAGGTAATCAAAAATAAAAAGGCAGTGTATTTCGAAAACAAAGCAAAAGGTATCATTCCTGCGTCCATTGAAGAATTGACTCGTTCAAATGATTCCTTTGATTCTGAGTTGGCCAATGACGCCAAAACTTTAGCTGATGCTGTTTTCAAGGGTTATCGTGACGATCTAGATTTTAATGACGAAAACGATGTTGGTAAGAAAAAACTGAGACCTTAGTTACCTATTGCCTTTATTAAGCGATCGTTTGTAGAGCAGACTATAATATTGAGAATTACTTAATAGGTGAGAAGAAACGGCTGGCTTTCTTGGACCTTATGATAGAAGCTGCCCAAAGCGGAACCAACAAAATCAGTGATCATGAAATAAAAGAGGAAGTCGACACCATTATGTTTGAGGTTGGACATTTTTGTCAATAAGCACATCATGTTTTAACCTACAGCATAGTAACTAAACCTGTTGACGAACATTATTTTTTCGACCAGGGTCACGATACGACAGCAGCCGGTTCCAGTTTTGTACTCAGCCTCCTTGGAGTTCACCAGGATATTCAAGCGAAAGTTTATGATGAGCTTTATGAGATATTCGGTGACTCGGACAGACCAGTCACCTTTTCAGATACTCTCCGCATGAAGTACCTCGAGAGAGTAATATTTGAAACACTCCGAATGTATCCACCTGTTCCAATCATTGCAAGAAAATTAAAACGTGATGTTAAAATACGTAAGTATTCTCCAAAATTTTCGTCATAACCTTCATTTCGAAAGACATGTGGAGGATTTCCATAAGTCTATCAACGCAGCTTTAACTAGGTATATCTGATGGAAAATACTTTATACTAAGCACGCAATAACAACTAAAAGACGTCAACACGTCAGTAGGTATTGGAAGCGCCATGATTTGAGAGGACCGCGTCTTTTATAGCTAGGCTTGCGTGGTTAAAAAGCGTTTATCAATCAGCTGTTGCCAATTTGGCTCCGAAAGGCAAAAGAAGATCCCAAATTTGCGATTTTATGTAGTATTCTAATCAGTTCTTAGCGAGTAATCATGCGTTCATGTGAACACTTGAGTTAAGTAAAAACATTTGACATAGATTTTCTCCGTTCATTTTTTAAAATTCTATTGCGCTAAGTGAAAACACGTGTTAATAACATTTTTATTATAGGAACCAACGATTATGTTCTACCGGCTGGATCTACGGTGGTGATTGGAACATTCAAGATCCATCGCAATTCCAAATACTACAAGAATCCTGACGTTTTTGATCCAGACAATTTTTTGCCCGAAAATACACAGGATCGTCATTACTACAGCTATATCCCGTTCAGTGCCGGTCCCAGAAGCTGCGTGGGTAAGCATAAAAACGTAATAATAAGCGTTACGCTGCCATTTCAATGTCAACCGCATGCAACAGTAGCAGACATGTCTTTGACGACACTACAGGTATCTATACATTTTTATGGAGTACCATTCAAAGTTGTCGACACAACTGACAGATCTGTAATATTGCTGAAAGTGGAGAGTTGATACATCTTGTCCTGAAGCAAAAGTTGGATATGGCAAATGAAGCGTAAAAGTAGGATAAAATGCTGTAGAAGTTAGAGCATTACGAAGTATGGAAAGTGTGTCAATGAAAGAGAATAAAAAATACTGTGATAAGGGAACGAACTAATGTGAACGTACAAAATATAAAAGTAGTATAGAAAAAAGTACCTATGCTCAGTTGTTTTGGTCATAATAATTATTGAGAGAATGGATGGAGTATTCGGAGAGGACTGTCTAAACAGTACTATATAGTATAATGACAAAAGATGGAAATTAAACCTACAAGATTGTTTTTTTTTTAATAAATGATTATTATTAAGATTTTTCGCCATTATTTGTTTAACATGAAACGAGAAACGCATAACTTCTCCGTCTTAATCAAAATTCTCATTTATAGGTCGAAAGTACGCCCTTTTGAAGCTGAAGGTATTACTAGCGACTATCTTAAGAAATTTCAAAACGGTATCCGATATTCCTGAGGAGAAATTCGTGCTGCAAGCCGACATCATCCTAAAGAGAACCGACGGCTTCAGAGTAAAAATAGAACCTAGGAGAAGAGTTCCAAGTAGCAGTTAAGGGTATTTAGATGTAAGCAATGGATATTTAAATATTTGTGCTCGTACGTTATTACAGAAATGTATTTAAAGAAAATAAAACAGGGGAAAGGCCAAAAATGTATATGAAATAATTTTAATACCGACTACTTTGATCATGTTTATTTAATTAATGTCGCATGACATGATAATTGCTTCTTTTTGTAATTGTCTGTATTTTAGTCTTTATTTGTTATAAATATTATTTTTAATCAATACTCTGTACGTGGATAGTGTTATGTCAATAAATTTCAATTTATTATCTAGTTTTAAGTAATTAAAATAAATTGTTGTAATTTATAATATAATTTTGTTAAGTAAAGTTTTTAATTAGATTAATGGCATATCATTTGCTTTACGATAAAGCAATAAAATCGCTTTCAACCGTGTGATGCTGGGTTTAGAATAACACCTTTCCGTTTCTTCCGTGTAAGTCGCAAGATGCTACTTAGTATAAATAGGTTTAGGTATGCATTAGGCAACAGACTAGCATCCTGTTAATGTTGTTCCTATTAACTTAAAACCTAGAAATATGCTACAAGTGGCTACAAACATGGAATACTCAATGGTTTTGCCTACCCCACTTGGAAAGAAGAAGAAGTATGTTGTGTATGTAAAAAAATGCTTTAAATTGAACGAAATATTTGTCTCTTTATTTATAGGTAACACACGTGGATACAAATTTACAATTAACAATTACAATACCTATCTAAGACCATCTATAAATTCTCATTCTTCATTCATACTTTTATGAATTACAACCTTATAGCTGACATACCTTGACTTACTAATTTATACAATAGTCTACTTGAACTTCGATACTATAAGTAACTAATATTGCTAACTTACAAAATAGTTTTGATCGTTAGAATTGCTCTTAAATGTAGATATACATGTTTAAAAAGTACTTAACTCCTTATAGGTCGCGCGAATAGTTAAGATCGCTCAGCAAAAGTAGCAGGAATATGCTTAGTAAATGATTTTTAGGTCTTTTCGGTATCGGAGAAGCGAGGGGGTGGACGGAAGCACGTTATTGGTAGATCAGTCGCACTTCACCTCCCCGCACTGCCCCCAACGCGCTGGCTACCTCTACTAGTTTTGCCGAGCGCTCATAAACCACCACGCAACATATACCATTGGTTTCCAAGTAAAATGAAGTATTTAGGAACATAGTTTGACGCCCTGCTTCTTGTTATTAATACCACTATTAGTATCGATCGCAATCCTGCTTATTTCATACTCATAACTGAATGCTTGGGATAAATACTTATTAGTCAATGTAATTCGCATTCTGCGTTTAACATAAGGGGGTTTTCAGGAACAAATGTACCCGATTTGCCTTCATCTGTAATCTTTCATCACTTTCATGGCAGTCCATACAACATGTATTGTTAACTGCGTCGCATTTACATTTAAAAGCGGGATTTTTTTTATTTATTAAATGGTTAGTGCTCCTCGATTAAACTGAGTGTAAAATAACCCAAAAATTTGTCAGAATTAAAAAGTACAAGGTACTTTTTTTTCTAAAATTACAGTATAAATGAGAAAAATTCACCTACCTAATACATCAAAGTTAGTCTAACTTATAAACTATTTAATACAAGTGGCTTAATTTCATGTTAAATGTCTTAACTGATACATCAAAATCAGAATCGTATTATCAGAAACAATTTCTACAGTTTCATATTTCTGTGTCGCAACTAACGGCTTGTGCAGTCGTTTAACATGATGACGATATTATAAAAAACATGTATATTCGAAACACTCTATGTGCACTGTAGCATAAGACTATTTCATTAGAGCCTATTAAATTTAATAGTATCAGTCGAGTTTAAGACTATTGTACTTCAATTACTATGTCTATTTTTGCGATAAATTATATATTCAATGGTCCAAAGAACGACACAGATCATGCAACAGAAACTCATCGCCAAGAAGCAGTAGGTGTAACTGCCCGTTGCTTCGTAGATGACTCCTGCAAAAAAAAATAGGATTAGCCTAAAAATTTACGCTAAAAGTAGCTACTAAAAGGGGAAATACTTAGTCATGGACTAATGGTGTGATGTATGTATGGAAACGGCAGTGGTAGGTACCTACCTTAGTTATTTAAAATTCAACTAGGTACTATTTTTTTAACTTTGATAATGCTGATCGCAGGCTAAAGTACTATTGACCGCGTTCCAATAGTTTAATTATGAAGTTGATACAATCATGTTGTTATAAATCAGTTGGAAACCACAACCATTTCCATTTCGTGGATTTCGGGACAATTTACATTTTTATCTAGGTAATAAATATTAGAAGACTTAGTTTTAAATTGGAAACTAATCTAAATCCAGTTCTTAGTGAAGTTCGACTAGTGACTTTTGCGTAATGGTTTATCATTGAATAATTAGACAATTTAGCTAAAAACTAGCAATATTATAGAAGGTAGGTTGATTAAACGGATGCACATTTCCATTAAGAAAACATGAGGACGTGAAATACGCTAATAATTAGATGATTAAAATGCGAATTGCTCGATTTGAACCTCGTCTAATCTTATGTAGACCATTTAGAACATTTAGTATGGGCAGTCATTTCTAACACACACAAAGATACAAACAGGTATATCAATAACTGTCTGTCTATTCTTTCTTTATTGTTATGTTCATAAATTTATTATGTTATCAAGGCGTATGTTACTAAAAATAAGGTATGCATTCTGCCTTTCGACTATAGGTACATATACATACTACTAAGCGAGTTTTGTCAAGGTATAAAATACTACAAACTGGATCAGCCTTTACAGTAGTATCTACCATTACCACTCTTACCTATCAAAGGATCGGCGACAAACATCAGGACCCCAGAAAATATGATGTGCAACGCGAGCGCAGCCGGGAAGCGGTCGTCCGGCGCCGCCGTCGCCAGCACCAGCGGGAAGAGCACTTGCACCGTGCATCGCACGACACCGGACACCACCGTGACGGCAAACACGTACCAGAGCTCGCTCGAACTCACCAAAGCTGGAAAACAAAAATGACACTGTAATTTGGTTGAAATTTTGAGAGGTATCATGTGGGAGTGAGGCTCTTTTAAATCGATATTTATCTACAGGGTGGCAGGAAATTAACAGTAAATTTTTTAACCGGGATATACCTACGCGTCTAAAAGTCCCTGTAAAATATTTTCAATTTTCAGACTTTCATAAATCAATTTCCGGACACCCTAGCCTGTTAAAGTGTCCCCTGCCGCATTTCATCGCATTTTGGCAAACCATTTGACAAAGTTTGGACTTTTGAGTTTCAGCATATCGGTATGTACAAAACTATTGACACAGTCAAATTGCGTAAAGCAAGTATAGACTCTCTTATTGTACGGACAATAGAGACGTGTTACATATGTTTGGCACTTTGACCTTGTCAATGTCTTTGTTGCTGACATACCTACCTATCTGAATAGAGTGATATTCTCTAGCTAGGAATACATTTTTTTCAACATTCTAAATAACAGTTAGAAAAAGACGGATTTCTAAACGGTTTGGTTTAAGAGCCTCTGTCGTGTCGAATGTAGGGAAAATTTAAAGCAAAACCAACTGTTGTAAAAACCAATATGAAAGCGATTCTTCGTCAGAATACAAACTTTATTATATATAGTAACATGAACCTCTTTCGTTTGCCGAAGTAGTTTGAACAAATTTGCAATCGAAGAAATCTAATTGATGCTTTATGTTAAAAAACACGCGAACGAATTTGCGACACTTAATTGCAATTTGAAGCGAAAATTACGTTAACTGGTTCTCTGTTTCCTGTCTAAGTTCCGCTTACCTAACAAAACAATGGGTTAGTCTATTTGAAAAATACTGTTTTCCAATAAACAGGTGATAATGAATTATTAATTAGTCATTGTAACTAGATTTTGCAAGGCACGCTATCAAGTTCAGGTTCAATGAGTTTAATTGTTTAAACCTTTGCTGTTGATCGATACTGGCAACTATGACATTATCATACTGTTTTGGATGTATTGCTCCAATTTTAGTGACCGAGACCTACATTCCAATTAAATGCCCTGCTAGTGTAGGACGACTTTGAAGTGATGTTATATTTAATGTCGTCGTCAGTCTTAATAATAGAGAAAAGCACATCCCGGCTATTATGAATAAAGATGCCGATTTTTTCTATTTTATACCATTGCGAAAAAATGCTGCGTACAAATATATTTATTGCCTAGCTATAGTATTTATTTTGTGTTGTTAGTTATTTGCGTCACGACATGTGTCCTCACAAAAGAAAGACCATGAATAAGTAATAATCTGAAATATGTCATATCCAACTCGACGCTGACTCTTAGGTAAGATATTTTTTTATTTTAGAGTTAAATCAATCTTTCACTCTACTCATATAATAGGTATACCTCAAGCGAAAGCAGCGCATAACAATCATAATTTGCATACACAAATACATTACGCATGTGTTCCCAAATGGGGGAGGCAGAACTCACGAAACGTTTCATAAACAAAGCTTTAACTATTTCCCGTTCCGTAGCCATGTCTAGCATAAGCAGGTAACATAGTGACAGAAAGAAATGGCAAGGTGTTAGGTACATACTTAAACTTAAAACCTGACACTCATAGGGCTATTGTATTCAAATTACATTTTAAAAACGAAATTGTTGAAAGTCCTTCGCAACGTAAATCTAGCATTTAATTTTTCGTATGCTTTGCCAACCCCTTTTGGAAATACAGACTTAACTTTTATGTTTTGGTAATTTAACGGTTGTCCAAAAACAGTTGACCCAAAGTCCAACAAATCTTTCTAATACGTACCTATACGAAGCAGAATTGTAATACACGTGCCGCCGAAAAAAAACTTTCTGCTATCAACGGAGTAGAAGAATGTGAACACGGCCAGCAGGAACCGGGCTATTAAATCGGCTATGGCACCCACCATGACACAAGTTGCTACTTCCATCTGAAACATAAACGGAAAAAGGTCTTCAGAATGTCTTTTCTTTATTTTATTAGCAGATTGTATTAGTGAAGCAAGAATCTTGTTGGTTTAGTGCTTACAAATTGAATTCATTTTGGCATATCTTTTCGTTGTGTGGAAGTCCTCACACTTTACAGTTTCATTCTAAATTTTACTAAGTATAAAGATTTAGGTTTGAAAAGTTTATACATATTTTAATAATACCTCAATTATGAAAATTGTGTAAATTTTTTAAGTGCCTAAATAAAATACGGTATAAGAATCGAACGACTATAATCCAATTCACGTGTTTACCGACTCTGAAGTAGGTTAAAGGATACACGATGATTTTTTCAATTAATGTAAAAAAAAATGGAAGTGCAATACTAAAAGATAATCTTTCATTACATTCAAGACAAATTATTATTATTAAACGCAAATGACTCCGATCAAAGATTATTTTGAACAGAGAATCGAACGAACCTAGGCCCCATTGCGAGTTGCCTAACAATATAATTAATTAATTCACTAACTGTAGTTACATATTGTCATACATTATTCGTGTATTGTCAGTTACACGTGCAAATTATAATGTAATGCAGTACACTGCAACTTGATACTGTTACAACAACTTTACTGTGTTACTTACAATTTAATACTGTTTTGTTTGTTATATAATGTATTTTCAATGCAAACTGTGGCAATTTTGTCGTCAATACCGTAGAAATCTGCAACATTGCCTATATGATGCAACTTTGCCTGATTTGAAAAACTGCTATTATTTACCAAACGGCTATGTATTTTTATGATTGGGTAAACGGTATTTCTCCTTTTACCCAATTGTAAAAATACCTAGCCGTTTGGTAAATAATAGCAGTTTTTCAAATCAGGCAAAGTTGCATCATATTATAGGCAATGTTGCAGATTTCTACGGTACCTCGGTTTGTTTAATGAATAAACAAATGTATTAAATATTATGTACACTGTGATAATCTGACCATTAAAATGTTATCAAATGGAACGAAGAAGTTTTATTTCATACAATGATGCTAAGTGAAAATAAATAAATACGTAGTTCTAACCTTTAGCACTAAACTAACACTGGGTTGCGTTAATGATTTTATCAGGCTCTTTTATGTTTCAAATATGCTTCATTTTAATAGTAATGCTTCGTCATGTATAAAATTATTGCTAAGGCTTTAAATTCAGATCTATTTCGCAAAATTAAATGTTTATTCATTAATGTGAATATTCATAACATTGCTAGGACACAAAACCGAGCGAGGACTGAAAACCAACAGCTGAGCAGTGAGCACCTTTTCACAAACGGGTAGACTCGAACAAGACTCGTAAAAAGAGGCTTACATCCCAGGCAGAAATAAAATTTTGATTCAATTTTGATTTTTGATACCCTAACGTTAATACCATGCTTTAATTGAAAGTGACCGGTCAACAATACCAAGGGCGGATCCAGGGGGGACAGGGTGTGATTACACGGCTGTAAGCTTAGCCGAACCTGCCATATTTTCTAACATCTCTAATTAGACAGTGACAGGTATACCTAGTCTATCTCACGCATGACTAGACTTGCTCCTTGCCCTGCTAAGTATGCTGGTTCTACGTCAACCATCAAAACAAATGCAGGTAGCCGCAAATTGGCCGTAAATATATTTTTAACCACTGGTCGGATATTATGCGTCTGAAAACCCCTGTAAAAAAATCCTGTTTTTTTTATGATTTACCTTGTGGGAGTCCCGTTATTCGGAGCCGACCTACGCAACTGCAACCGTTCGACAATGCGATACTACGCGGTTGACTAAGAGTCGGAATACAAAAGACATACATACATATTCTCACGCCTGTATTCCCATTAGGGGTAGGCAGAGCACATGAATTCAAAAATCCAGTGCCACGTTTAGCAAATTCAAAAGACAAAAGACTGTGCGATATTTTCAGATTTTCGAAGAATTACATGAGAATTCCAGGATAAAAAACTTGACAGGGGTTTTTTGACACGTATACCCGTCACCCGACCACTAGTTAAAAAAAATATTTACGATCAATTTCGGTTCCTTCTCCTTAAAATTGCTTATCAAGACCAGACAAAATGATCATGGTGATGGTGACCCTCCCCCTCCCTTCTGGTATGCATCCGCCCTTGAACAAAGGTTACGGCCTCCAGAACATATACCTAGGAAGTTGGTAATCTAATTTTTTTGCGACACGTTGTTTACGTTCTGACGATAAAAACAAACGTAAACATGTTAATAATTTAATTTGATACCATTTATCTAAATATGTTTGTTTACCTGTCGTTATAGTTTTCTACTTTATACGAACCGTTAAATATAGCATGTAATTTATGTAAGTATAAAAATGTAATCAGTCGCTCTGTCGTGGTGTTATGTAATAAATTTTAATAGAGGCAAGTAGATCCAGATTACCAAAACGAATAGCTAAATTATGTTTCGGTTTGTTTATTTCGTTTGTTTGTTTCGACGAGCAATTATTTCGGCAAACAAAACCACACAAATACATTATAATATGTACTTAATTACATTTTCTAATGAAATGAAGCATATTAAGTTATGTCCATTCGGTTCAATTGAATCGGGTAAGCTGCATACAGGGTGGCCAGAAGTTGAAACATTATGTTTCATCGCGTTTCAGGTCATTGCGCCTTGCGTTTTACGTACTTTACGTCTCGTACATAAATCCCGTAAGTCGGTGCGTACGTACATGCAATCGTTCGACATTGCGACCCTACGTGGTTGATTAAAAGCCGCATTTTTAAAGACTCACTACCGCAACAACGCATACTACCGAGCAAGCGAACAGAGTGAGAGCTATTGCTCTGACGATACATTTGGATCGCGACCTAACAGCCACCTTAAATAAGGCCTAGGCTCTTAAATAAGTAAGTGATTACCTTGGTGAATCCGTATGAGAATAGTAACATAGGTTCCATGGCCAGATAGGTGACATCCGAAACGAAGGCGAAGCCCAGACCCACTAAAGTGCTCACGAAGCGGGGATCCTTTAGTAGATCCAACTCCACGTTATCGCAAATCATTTTTCTGTAAAACGAGTTACAAAATATAAGCATCACATAATTGTAACATCATGCCTTTACCTACCCGTACTTTTGCTTACATTGGTAAAAAAGTTACATTCTTTTATTAAGAGTGTACCTACTGAAAAAGGCTGAAATAGTCACCACCAACATTATCATTCTGCATAGATACATAAAATTACTGATAGGTACAACTCTATCACGTACTGCTGTAGTACATGTCAGATATTTCTGCACGCACCACTGTGGCATATTAATGTTGGTGACTGTACATACATACATACATATTCTCACGCCTGTATTCCCAAGAGGGGTAGGCAGAGCACATGAATTCAAAAATCCAGTGCCACGTTTAGCAATTTCAGCAGGGTAACCAGTGACATAACCAGGGTGACTGTACCTTTTATTAATTGTAGTACCTAAGTAGTGAGTAGGTACCTAGATACAATTTTTATCATGAAGTGACGTCACAAGCCCCCTTTCCGGAAATGTGATAATCTAAACCTTACTTGATTTATAATTAGGTACCTACTTGGTGAATTAAAACTTTTTCATAATCTGATGAAATAAATAGATTTAAGTATATCATCCATCTTTCCCGCCATCCCCTTTATAAGGTCATTTCCATGCTATCGATTTACTAAAATACTCACATTATACTCTTCTGTATAGATTCGTGTCTTTTCGGTAGCTTTTCCTTTTCTTCAGTATCGTTACCTGGCAACATTTTTATGATAGACTCGTCATGCTCGTATTTTATCCTGGACACACTGAGGACGTCACATTTTGATGAAAGCTCTGAAAGTGGCCAAAGGACAACACAAATGACTGTCATGACATGTTAGCAAATGGTAAAATGATAATGCTAAAGCAGAATCGAAACAATCAAAGTTAAAGATTAACGAGACGTCAGACAATGATTATTACTGGTTTAAACAAAAACAGATCGAGTACGTTAGTCTTTTTTATCAACTCTAACTTTCACATACATACATATTCTCACGCCTGTATTCCCAAGAGGGGTAGGCAAAGCACATGAATCCAAAAATCCAGTGCCACGTTTAGATAACTAGATAGTCAAACGTGATATTGCAGTGACAGGTAATTTTCTAACAAAAATACGATTTATCCCTTTATAAACACTCTGTCCCCATGTCAATTAATTTAGCTAAAATAGATTATTTTTATCGCGGAAACTGCTTTCCAATAGCCAAACAACAGAAAAAAAAACCATTAGTGCGAAAACTTTTACTTTGCGCGTGAATTCTGGCCACGAAAAATACCAGTATTTTAGCAACTACATAAAATAAATTTTAATGGCACTCTAATGTCATGATAATGACAATCTCTAGGTATTTATTAAAGAACTAGTTTACTGATTCATCCAAACATGAACTCGCATAATGTATGTACACGTGTTGAGTAGACACATCGACTTACTTTTTTATCATTTTTTTAAAGCTTTGGTTGCGTCAAGTCTTATGAACAGAACAAAATAAGTTGTACGCCTATCTATTAAAAAAATTCATTTACTTTTGGAGTACGCGTCACTTGGTAATTAAGTTTAAAATAGTAAATGAAACCTGCCATGGGGTTTCGGGTTCACACCTCTCCATTCTTCCGTGAATGTCGTAAGAGGTGACTAAGGAAATAGGCTAAAAAGGCTGGCAACCTTTCACTATTATACTTGCCAACTTAAAACATAAAACATATACTAGAAATGGCTATGAAACGTGAAATATTCATGATTTTGTTTGATTTGAATTAAATTTTCGTTATTATGTTAGGAAACTTGCTTGTTTTGACACTGACAGGTATACCGGTAATGGTTTTATTGGTAAAGTATCAAATAGAGGTAATATTTTATATTGTTGAAACCGCTATTACCTACATTAGAATACCGGATTTGATCATACCGCTTATTAGAGCTTTAGTGATATAAATTCCGAAATGCAATTATAACCGGTTATACCGTATTTAAAATCGGTAGTAAGAATACCAGTAAACATCCTTGCTATAATATTATACAAGTCTATAAGACGTGATTAGATAACGACTAATTACCTCTATAAATCTCATAACTCATAAAAGACACATTAAATTCCTGCAAAATTATTATCATATTTTTGTCTGTACAAAAACTTACCAGTTTCACTGGCTTCCGGATTCTTTATCAAATGCCATTCCACTGGATGCATGACTAGCATGGCAAATATTAGATGTAAGTCTACAGCCATTATGAGGGCTAGAGTCCACCGAAACCCGTATTCGGCTAATAGATAGGTAACAAGGATGGGGAATGTGATGGAGGCCATACTACTCATAGTCTGGTTGGCACTCATCATGGCAGTGCGACGCTTTGTGAAGTAGCAGTTGAAGGCTGTGTAGCTGACTGGTATCATCACTCCGAAACCAGCCCCTGCAAACATTGTCGGTTTCAATTTAGGTCCCAACTCTATTGGATCTACAGGGAAAGTCTAGAGATAGACCACCCCTGGTTATTGGATCTAGACCGAAAGTCATAAAGATAGATCACCCCTAAGGTATCCGAATCACCTCCATGAATGTTCCGTGACAATTTATAGAAACATGTTTCTATAAACAGTTGTTCTACGTACTGGTAAGGTCGTTCTGGGACCTTGGGTCTTTGGACAAAATACAAATTCAGTATTAATCAAGCAAAGTAAATCAATTTCAGTATTGCCGATGAACTAGTTTCAATTTTTATAGGTGTTTTGTATGTATACTTATGCGTGCATAGAAATTCGAGCAGTTTATTAAATTACAGCAACAAAAGCCA
>BHDV01028465.1:57029-67052 GCA_005406045.1 Adoxophyes honmai
TTTACCATAACCTATTTCCTTAGTCGCCTCTTACGACATCCATGGAAGAAATGGAGAGGTATTATCTTAAACCCGACACCATACGGAACTATCTATACCTAAATACCTAACGAGTTCCTCTTTAAGGTATCCAACTTAACTGCCATATTGTATGGAAAATTTGACAACTCGACGTCGAGCTCCTCGACGAGTTTCATTAGTTATGTTAGAGTTAGAATAACCCCACTGACGTTGATCAATGGAATTTTACGAGCTTTGATTTAAGCCCGTCACAGACTACGCATATACGATAATATTTTATCTACGTATAAACGCCATCTTTCCATATGTCGGTGCCAACAGATACTTGACGGTAAATCTGCGCTGTGTGTGTTATTATATTAGCTCATTGAATTGTATAGGGAGCGATATTGACAGATATCTGTTCAGTAAGTAACAGGTATCTTACCGTATCTGCTTAGTGTGTGACACGCTTTAGTTTCAACTGTCCCGATGTTTGTCTGTCAAATCAAATCTTGCAAGTTAAATTTGATCAAGATACTCCCGGTTACTGATCGAGCAAGTAGTAAGAAAATTTACATATTCTGGTCTTGCAGTCAGGACTGTCTGTGTCCCCGAGGGGAACAAAACTGTTTGACAACTGATTGACAATAAATTTGGTCCACATACATAGGATTAATGACAATAAACTACACAACTACAGTATCGACAAATTACTGTCGGAAAAACAATTATGCTTGTAATGAAAATGAAGTTTTTGTAGTGAAAAATAACGGAATTACTCACGTTGTTTATACCGAGATTAGCTCGACATGTTTCGGATCAATCCGTGATCCATCATCTGGAGCTACGCGCCACGGCAGCGGACAGACGCGCACACTTTTTCACTATGAGTGAGTCTCACGGTAGTTTTATGTTGGAAGTTTTTGTAGGTTAATTTCTGTTATTCTACAATATATTCTTCAGGTTATGAGATTATGAACCAAAATTCGGCTCGTTATTAAAAAGTCAACTATAATGCCCTGCGTAGACGACAGACTATCCGCGACGGATTTTTTAGTCTGTGAAAATAGAACCTATGGAATTATACGGAGTAACGCACACGACGCGTAAAAAGTCCGGCGCACAATCCATACAGACTTTTTGGCCCCGCAGACTCGATCGCGCAAAAAGTCTGTCGTCTGCGCTGCGCCTAAAACTACTCGTTCATATCCACTCATTGTCCATAACCACATGGTCCAATTAAATTCACGCACAGTTCAAGTCATAACTAGTAAAACCTGCTTTGTGAAGAATATGGCTAAAATAATGGTAAGGACGTGTATTTTGAAATTAATTAGGCATGCAAGAGTGTGGTCGCCAACGTGACGCGAAGTGAAATAGTAACAGTATATTGTTGTTATGCAATATTAATTTTTTTGCATAAAAACTTGTTTTCTAAGTCAATTAATCACACACACGTTTATCAGTATTCCTAAATGACCCCATTATATTACATATTGGCAGAGCACACGAAACCCTACATACACAAAACCATGACTAGTTCACGTTTCGCGGCCACTTCTTATTTTTCAGGGTTTAAATTGGCATGTATAATAGAGGCAGGTTGCAATCCTGTCGCCTAAAATTTATATCTTACCCTATTTCCTTAGTCGCGTTTTGCGACATCCACGGAAGAAATAGAAAGGTTTTATCTCAAATCAAACCAGACACCACACGGAAATATCTATGGAAGAAATCAAAAGGAAAAAAATAATAGCTGACTAATTACTTATACTGTTTCATTAGTAAAAAAGACAATGGTGTTGAAATGAAGATACTCATTATTTCTTGAGTCAGCAACTCAAGCTTCACGGAACGACAACTCGTCGTTGTATTTTTTTTGTAATAAAACTGAAGTAGCGGCTTAACTAAGCCAATTACTATTCAATAAAGAAATATAAATAATCTATAAACATAAATACTTACTTAGGGCTTTGTAGTAATGTACACATACATATTCACATATTCTCACGCCTGTATTCCCAAGAGGGGTAGACAGAGCACGTGAATTAAAAAATCCAATGCCACGTTTAGCAATTTCAGGGTAACCAGATGGATAAACGTGGTATTGCAGTTACAGGTTGCTAGCCCATCGCCCACAATAACCCTTTCCCAGAGTCGACCTCTTATAACACCCACGGGAAGAAAGGGGGATGTACTATTCTAATCTAACCCTGCACCACACGGGGATGTGTGTGTAGTGATGTATTATTCAATATCAGTACCTTATTATTTTTCCCAACGGAAATAGGTCAGTCTTTCTGTAACCTCTTAAAACTGATTTAGTGCCAAAGACTGAGACACGAATTCACAGTTTAAAATTAAATAAATAAGTAAATAAATATCATTGGACAATTTTTACACCAATCACCTAGTCCCAAAGTAGGCAATTTAATGCCTGTGTTATGGGTACTAGACAACGGATAAACTTACTTATATATAGATAAACATCCAAGACCCGAAAGCAAACATTCGTATTCATCATACAAACATCTGCCCCGACCGGGGATCGAACCCGGGACCTCAAGCTTCACAGTTAGGTTCTCTAACCGCTGGGCTATCCGGCCGTCTAAAAAATTGCACCACTACATTTCTTCCGTGGATATCGTAATAGGTGACTAAGGCAATAGGTTAAAGCATAGCTATTATCGTGCCTACATCTTAAGTAAAATCTAATAAATGTGAAACCTGAAATAATCATAATTTTATCTATGTAGTATCGTGCAGTACCGCCTTTAGGGTAGGGCGCGGTTGGGCGACCGCTCAGGGCGCCGGGTAAAAGGGGCGCCACATGAACCCCTTTGGAACCTGTCGCTCTTAGTTGGGGGGCGCCATAGAAAACTCGTCGCCCAGGGCGCTGGTAGTGTTAAAACCGGCACTGTGCTCTTCCTGCCCCGTTTGAGAATACAGGCATGATTTTTTAATTCCTAATCAAATCAGTTTTAAAAGCTAAGAATATAATAGTTTAGTTATTCCATTATTTAATAATTACTGCCATTTTCTATAACTATGTTGGCGGTGTGCTTACATGCCACCAGTGTCGGCGTACGTTTGCAGACAAGATAAGCTACATAAGCCATTTCAGGACGCACGAGCGCCAATCGGAATAGGAATCGTCAAAGGTGCCGCCATGGCCGAAACCGGTAGGATCATTCATTCATTCATTCAATTACAGTTTACTGTAGAAAAAGGTTGAATGAACGTTTTAAATCATTAAGAGGATAGCAGTCGCGCCACTTCTCCATACAAACGTAGTCTCCCGGTTTCTTCGTGAATAAATGACATTAGAGCAAACACTTTTTTTCCATTAAATTTGTATCTGTTGTGGCTATGCCTTTTATCAATATTCTATTTTTTTTTCTTATTTAGAATATCGATAAAAGCAAATCATAGGGGCATAGCCACAACAGATACAAACATAATGGAAAATTTTTTTGCTCTAATGTCATTTTTCTCGGAGAAAACAGGGGACTACGTTTGTATGGAAAAGTGGTGCGACTCATGTCCTCTTAAAGGTGTCATGTTAAGGAAGGCAAACAGTTGACACCTCAAAGTGATGAGGCGAAACCTAAAAGGAAGCCCGACAAACGACAGATTTACCGATGTCTATTGATTGAAACAAAACCGACCCTCCACTTTTTAGTTTCAAGCCTCAATATTTAAAAACTGGCGAAGTGCGAACCGGACTTGTGCACGAAAGATTCTGATACCATTATTATGTTATACCTTATCGGTTTAGGTAGTTAAAACAATTTAAACAATCTTGACGTGTCTTTTTATTTAAACGTACACTTTATAAATCGAAATCTTTACATTTTACAATTTAGGTATGAAAAAATCATTTACTTTCATAATTGAATTGTATAGTGTAACGATTTTCATTTTTAGACTGTGTATTTCAACAAAAAGACATGTCAAGATTGTTTATATTGTTTTAACTACCTAAACCGATAAGGTATAGTCGTTATCAAGCAAAATAAGCTAGGTACCAAAGATTAATGGACTTTGCGGTTGTCACCATACAACGACATACCGACTCCACGTGCAAAAGTATGTTTGTATGCATTTTGTTTCTTTGCAATTACAAATTTTTTTTTTTTTTTAGTTTTAGATTATTTTCTAATACAAATATTTAGTAACACCTCATGCTCGTTTTGCGAATTGTATCGCGTCTTATGTTGTTATTACTTTTCATAAAATGACACAATAATTGAAAATAATTAAATTATTTACTTAATACAGCCAGCAATGTTTCGTATATTTTTACGTTCATAAATCAATATTAAAATGCAATAGAAACTAGTCTACGACATTAATTTCTTTACATAGATACATTCATACTCACGCCTGTATTCCCAAATGGGGTAGGCAGAGCATACGAAACGCTTCATAAACAAAATCATGACTATTTCACGGTTTGTGTCCATGTCTAGCATATTTTTTGTTTTGAGTTGGCAGTTAAATTAAACCACAAGTTGCTAACCAGTTGTCTAAAATAGATCTGAACCTATATCCTTAGTCGCCTCTTACGACATCGACGAAAAAAATGGAGAGGTGTTACTGTAAACCCGACATCACACGGGCTAAGCAATTTCTTTTATACAGCAAATGATTTGATTTCATCTTTCCGAGTTATAACTTTTTACCTAATGTCATAATGTCTATACATATAAAATACATAGTTAGATATGCAAAATTGACTATTAATTATTTTATTACATATTAATATAAAAAATAACACTGGATTAGGTACAAGTAACGATTTACAAAATAATAACTACAAACCTTGTCATTATCACAAGACTAAGTCAGATTCGGTGTATTTATTTAGTTAACACTTTTTAATTCATGTTTGAACAGTCGACACGTTTTTCCTGCAAATAACGTAACTACAAGGGTATTAACTTATAATAAATAACTTTTGTTTTGCACGAAATGCGACTTCAAAGAGACGAAGAACAAATAAGATGATGATCCTGGCAGG
Source organism: Adoxophyes honmai (assembly GCA_005406045.1). Lineage (NCBI taxonomy): Eukaryota > Metazoa > Arthropoda > Insecta > Lepidoptera > Tortricidae > Adoxophyes > Adoxophyes honmai. Next base: position 62,056 of record BHDV01028465.1, read on the forward strand.
GTTCAAAATTATTGGACTTACTTATAATAATTATTATTATAAAGGCACTAATATTATTAAGTACACCTATCAACGTTAGCCCTATTTTTCACTAGCCCTAATGTCATTTCTCCTATTATTTTACCCTAATTAATTGTTAAATCCTAATAATCCAATGTATAAAGAAAGGTCTATACATAGTTATCTTTAACCTCCCTCCAATATCTTGCAAACTTGCGCAAATATTAGTCCTGACCGACAGAGCTCAATATCGGAATCGTCTTTGAGGTCCCACTTAACCAGATGACCCAAATATTTAAATGTACCTTTAAACTCTGTCTTGAAAGACTTGGCATTTTAAACAATTGTATTTCATTCCATGGCTGGCAACCATGTAAACTATTACACTCGTGCAAAATTTTCCTCACGCCGCATACCGACGCACTCGGCAGACCTAGTCATCGGCGTAGCTAATATTGTTCACACAAATATCATCCACATGGCAATGGCAGCCCATGTACATTCTACTAATCGCATCGAACAGGCCATCCAAACTCTAGTTTGCATGGATCTGATAGTATAGATATCTGCTCATATAACGCTATTGACCTGGTTTTCATACCAATACTGTTTAGGAAAGATATTATACTAGCTGTATAGCTTCAAGCTTACTCCTCAAAATGTCATAAGGAACCATGTCAAAAGCTTTAGACAGGTCGAAACAACACGCTTAAACTGGCGTCTTCCTGTTAACGTAATATTTGACAGAATATTTTTAAGGCACAGGATTACATTTTCCGTGGATAACCCTCAGCAGGGTAAATATTTGGGCGTTTGAACCGCTGTCATTATTCTCAACACTTTTTATTAGATTTATTTAGAAATTGTTATAATAAGTGAGTCATTATAGCGTCTATGTCTTGCAAATAGGTACACACTAGACTATTATATATATACACATTTCCAACAGTATCTGATAAAAAAAGTGTTGAGAATAATAAAAGCGGTTCAAACGCCCGAATATTTACCCCAGAAACCAAATTGACTTTGGCTCAGTTGCACGTATTTGCTTAGCTGTATCATAAGCACTTTGTCGAATATCTTCGCAATAACTGTCGCGAGAAATACAGAGTGATTTCGGGGTCGTCATTCTAACCATTTTTTTGTAATTCGATGTTAGTTGTTGTACTCATATTTCAATTTATTTACGTGTTTCAATTAAAAGACGTTTGGTATTAGAATGTGTGGTCAATTAAAAACTCTATTAAAACTAATTGTCTGATTAGAACACTTTTAATAATTTACGAGTTCCTAATAATGTCACTGCCTAAAGCGTCTAGTACAGATGGAAGAGGCCATTGATGAATAATGTCACTGTGAGTCAAAGTAAATATTAAATGAATCAAAGCAGCAGGGTGACCATAATTTTAAATTATCCCTTTTTTGCTTTGCTTACTAGGTCGCAGGTATAGTGTTAGTCCTAACCTATCGAAATCCGTAGGAGACGACCTCTAAAATTACTCCTTATCACCAGTTTTGTTTCTAACATAGGTACAACTATCGCCTTCTTAACAGATCTGACAAAGGTCTAAAATACAACGTATGAAACAGCCACAACTCTCGATATGTGTCCCAGCATTATTGGAGATGCTCAATGTTGAGACCATCGTGGCTAGGAGATTTACCTCTGGAAATAAATTTAATGGCCTCAGCCAATTCCTTGACAATAACACTTCGGTATCAGCCTCAGCATTATTCATTTCCCGCGCTGACAATAAAGGACAACTTATGAATTACCCCTTGAAATATTTTCTATATTAGTATTGCGATTATTCGCACCGTTAAAGCCCGTCACACATTAAGCAGATACGGTAAGATATCTGTTACAGAACATATATCTGTCAATATCGCTCCCTATACAATTCAATGACCTACCACACACTGCGCAGATTTACCGTCAGGTATCTTTTGACACCGACATAATGGAAAAATGGCATTTATACGCAGATAAAATATTATCGTATATGCGTAGTCTGTGACGGGCTTTATTCACTTTGACGCCAGACTGAAGCTTCATTTTATTTGTCACTTTCCAAAAATTACAAAATTCTTTATTTATCTTGACACCACTTCAAACGCGATTTGAATATTTTCCTGCTTTGACATACATAAATACATACATAGGTACATATACATATTCTCATGCCTGTATTCCTAAGAGGGGTAGGCAGAGCACATGAATTCAAAAATCCAGTGCCTTGTTTAGCAATTTCAGGGTAACCAGATGGTTAAACGCGATATTCCAGTGATAGGTTGCCAGCCCATCGCCCACAATGCACTAACCCTTTCCCAGAGCCGACTCTTACGACACCCACGGGAAGAAAGGAGGAAGGGGGAGGTGCTATTCTAACCCGGCACCGCACGGGCAATGACACATTTCATAAAAAAAACAGTTGTCAGGGTATCAGCGAGAGATTTAAACTTTCGTGATTCTCACACATATTTATGTTTACGCGGGACTTAATCACGGTATTTTTTAATTACCTCTCGACGTTTCGGCCGCGTTACAGCGACCGTGGTCACGAGTTGACTGAAGCGGAGCTCGACGTTTGTTTGGCAGCCCGGGTCCTTCGAACTACCCGCACTTGATTTTCATCAGTAACGGCTCCCCGAAATATCGGTGAAAAGCGGGTAGTTCGGGGAGCCGTTACTGATGAAAATCAAGTGCGGGTAGTTCGAAGGACCCGGGCTGCCAAACAAACGTCGAGCTCCGCTTCAGTCAACTCGTGACCACGGTCGCTGTAACGCGGCCGAAACGTCGAGAGGTAATTAAAAAATACCGTGATTAAGTCCCGCGTAAACATAAATATGAGCGAGAGATTTATTTATGAAACTTCAGTCTAGCCGCCTCGCCCGTTGCACCTCTCTTCATGCCTATCGCAGCCTGTTACATATAAGTACTAAGTTTCTTTTGATTTAAACTTTCCTCGACCATCGGTTGCAGCCTCACTGAGAGTAAACAATGTCACAATTAAAGTCTATCTAGGATTTCCCCACGACTATAAATTAAGACAATGGACAGCAAAGTTTTGCAACTCCGAAGGAAAGTCAATATGTTTCAATTTCTTACGCCATTCTGTATTGTACTGAGAAATCTGATCCTCCGTCCTACTTGCCCAGATAACAGATCGACTACTTACTATGTTTTGAGTACGTAATCTAGGTGTAATAGTATTTAATTCGGATCACGTGACATTGTACTTAATAATATTTTACGCACGAATGCTACCGCGGCTTGTATTGTGTTACAAGGCAGTGGTCCACCCAGCACTGGCAGTGGTGATGATTGCTTACAAACGAAGAGGTGTCTGAGAAAATATTTTACAACTCTATATCGGCAGCGCCAATTTTTTCATTGCAGCATTCAATTAACTCATCAAAAAAATGTTCAATAAAATGACCATTAAAATCCCCCATTAATTAAAACTGATTTTATGCCGTACTCGTTAATAATAGCACTTATTTCACCAAATCAGTCCGAGAATTCCGTCAAGTTGTCGTTTTTGTCTGTAGGCATATAAATAGGCACTTATTACTATTAGCGGCCGATCATTCATAAGTATTTTCATTGAGCACAAACATGGATTATTGCACTGTACTACTGCCACATTGTAAAATAAAACCGGCCAAGTGCGAGTCGGACTCGCGCACGAAGGGTTCCGTACCAAAAACTGCAAAAAATCAGAATTTTTGTATGGGACCCCCTTAAATACTAATTTTATTTAAATTTAGTTATTTATTTTTAAAGTAGATATTTAATTAAAAATATTCTGTGAGCATTTCAAGTAAGTATTTAGCTGTTACAGTTATTTAAATAGACCCAAAACAGCAAAAAAAAAACACGTTTTTTCTATGGGAGCCCCTCTTAATTATTATTATTATTTTGATTTTAGTATTTGTTGTTATAGCGGCAACAGAAATACATCATCTGTGAAAATTTCAACTCTCTAGCTCTCACGGTTCGTGAGATACAGCCTGGTGACAAACGGACAGACGGACGGACGGACAGACGGACAGCGAAGTCTCAGTAATAGGGTCCCGTTTTTACCCTTTGGGTACGGAACCCTAAAAAGCGCACTCCACAATGTTCCAACGTCGCCGTACGGTCGCCCTCGCAGCACTCCCGCCGCCATAATAATATCCAGAGTCGATGTGTAAATCGAACGGAATTCCTCATCGATGCTATTCAAATTAGGGAATTCCTCATCGATGACATTCAAATGAAGGATTACATTCAGCAACACCATGTCTTCTACAGTGTTGACACACGTTTTAAATATCGTGGCGTTACATTTCAAAATCTACGACTTACACACGAACTTTTGCTCTATTAACGAAATACTCAAAATGTTAAACTAAATTCAGTAGTACTGTTTGATTTCAATCATTTCTTTATGAAAAATTTGTAGATAAATACTTATATGTAATACTTAATAGGTACACTAGGATGGGGGAGTCTCACAAATGTGGCAAATTGTTACAAGGTCTGGGGAGGGGTGAACAAAATTACGAAATTTGTGTGTCATAATTTAAGAATGACCCCTCGTAACTATTGAAAACATGTATCGTACTACTTACGGGACACACTGTATAACAGTTTACAGTTACAGCTGCTACTAAGTAGGTATGTTTACATAAGATAATGAATCAATTAAGCGAACAATTAGGTATATTAAAATGATAAAATTTCGCCAGTTTCTTATTTACTCATCTGTATTCACCTAATTATCAATTTGCATGCTAAATTTGACATTTACAGGTCATATGGAACTAAGTTACAATTTTTTCACTTCTCATGCTCTTAAAGTGTTACTTACGTCTCTACATATCTACGGTCTCTAAAACTCCTTTTTAATCTCTGTCAGGGACTAAAGTATTTTTAGGGTTCCGTAGCCAAATGGCAAAAAAACGGAACCCTTATAGATTCGTCATGTCTGTCCGTCTGTCCGTCTGTCCGT
>BHDV01028465.1:67384-124349 GCA_005406045.1 Adoxophyes honmai
AAAGTTAAAATTTATCATTAGTTCGAAAATCTGTCACTAGATGGCGTTGTAATCGGTTTGTACGGAACCCTCAGTGCGGGAGTCTGACTCGCACTTGGCCGGTTTTTTTTAAATTGCCTTAGAAACCCCTTAAACAGCCTATCACCGTGTTTTGTTTCAATGTAGGATTATCGCCATTTTATAGAAGTAGAAATAACATCAAAATGACAATGAGGCTATTTCCACGTCTTTAAAAATGGCGATAATTGTCACTGTGCAAAAAAACTTAGAAAAGTGATTTAATTTCGCAAAACACGATTATTGATCTCGAATATTAATGTTTTTTGTTTAAATTAAGTTTTTGAGTTATGAGGGGGTCAAAAGTGGCTCCAAATTTACACGGTGCTGCTCGCCAATTCTATTACTCGAACTTGGCTGGTCTTGCTACTACGTGTCTGTACTATTTGGTAAAATATTGTCAAGTTTACCTTATTGATGTTAAGTTAATTAAGCATTTAGCGATGATACGGACAAGCGCATCTAAAAAAACAAGATCATCATACGAAGAAAATCAAAGTCAATAATTAGCCATGAGTTTACACAAATAAACCAATCAATGTATTTACCTATTTCGGATCTAAAACTTTACAACAAAAACAAGTTGCAATTACAATTTTATATAAAAAAGACTTAGTATCGTTTATTTTAAAAAAAATAACAAAATATAAAAAATATTATTTTAGAAAGATGTTATTCGTTTCCTCTGGACACGAGGTATAACGAAAGTAAGCTATCGGTTTTTTATTTCGTCAAAAAAAGTTCATTTTAATCAAAATATGCCTTTTTATCTACAAATGCAAGACGCTCGCGAAGTAAACGACCTTTAGCAATTTAATGATTGTTATCAGCTATGCGGATATATTGAGCTTTTTTATTATTGTTTTTGGTCAAAAACTCAGAACTGCGATATTTTGGTAGGTATAAAGATTTCTGTATGTTTATTTTGTAGTTTGTAAAACTTCTTTTACCTTGGTATATCCCAGCTAATTACCGTACAGAGTTCTTTTGGAGCTAAGTATAGGTAGGTATTGGATGTGCATAAATGTTCATAGACATTTTGTTATATTCATTTGTCATATTCATCTTTTTAATATTAAAGAATCAAAAGCCCATATAAAAAAGGTAGTTACAATCAATTTTAGCACCATTTTTTTTTTATCGGTTAAAAACAAACTTTATAAGTAAACAATGACATTTGCACGGCCCGTGTCTGGTTAAACAGGCATCGCACTACACAATATCTTTAATAAAATTAATTAATACCGTGTCTAATGCAAAATTAAATTAACTTCATTTCAAAAAAATACAATTTTACGTCAATCTCTACACCAATTTCGGCCCATAAGCGACAAAGATCTGGCCATTCACGTCAATCAACAAAACAATTAATATCATTATTAATACTTACAAAAGTGAATCCGACACCAAGACACACGACGTACCCCCATCCACCGTCGGGAGGGATCATATCCTTCTTGCAGTACCTCCTCCCACTTCCCTCAATATGCGCAAAAGCCTCATCCATGTTTTGAACACTACACTTTTTAACAGAATCGGCAATTCAATCAATTTGTGCTGATGTGCAGATAGTTGTGCGAATTGGCTGTTTGCTGTTATTATTTAGCTGAGAACATTATCAGTTGTCGGAGGTATTTTTCCGAGGCAGCATTTTACGGGCAACGCGAAGCCACACGTCCTCGCTACACTGTCTCTGCCACCACATTAACTATTTGGTGCAGAAGGCACCAGCGGTTGTGAATGGGGTTACTTTGCAGAGAGATTACGATTGATTCTAGTTGACTGAAAGCATTGTCTTCGGCTGACATCGACGTAATCTCTTAATGAGACCGCAGTTCTTAATTGAAGCGGCGCTAATCCTTTATAGTTGTATAATCATAGTATTTATGATCTTTTTAAGGTATGTTAATCTTATTTACTTAGTAATTCACAACATGCTATTTTATCATAGTGGTGCAAGGTTGATAATTTGCAGGCCTCCGTCTATAATAGTGGCAATTACAATATATTTACGGTGACAGTCTTCTTTCAAGGCTTTTCTAAAGACGGTACAGTATTAATTAAGATATTGGTTGCCATGTATTACAGAATTTAAAATATTGTAAGCACCTAAACACTTTTACACAAGAAAAAACACGAGATCCAAAAAAATATAAGAGCAAGATGGTGAATTACAAAGACGGAATTATCCCTTAGGGATCTCTTACACTTTCTCCCTTATTGTGTTCCGGTAATAAACAAAAAAATATTAAATCGTTGCTCTAGTTTGTGTTCTTATCAAACACCCTGAATTGCCTTTTTATTTATGTATTTACTTTATTATTATAGGAATTCGTCTCTAATAGTAAAAACAGTACACATGACCACACGCCGTGATAATTCAATAGGAAACGTGAGTTCTAAATTTTATATTCTCTTTATATTATTGGCAATAAAAAAAATTGTCAAGATAGGCATCAGTAGAATTAGGATAGCGAAACGCATGAGTCGACTGCGCGCGGGATAGCTATACTTATCACCTGTGAATTTCTGACGTCTGTAGTTCGATTGTGACAGGTAGAGTATATTTTATCTCGAGCGCATCACAAGTCGCGCCTTGAAGTTTTAAGATGGCAGAGAGATCGTAGTTCACGATTCTCCAATGCCAGTCCTTATCCTTGTACAAAGTAGGTACCTCTGTATTTCGAGCTGTTAATATCCCAGATAGTCAAGTAGGTACTATCGAATCATTTAATTCCTGGTCCACCATAGACGTTACTTAGTACCTAAGTGTTAGTGTCTTGCATAGCTCGACAAAATAAATCTTCATAAAATTTATTTGACAACGTTCAGCGATGGATTCGAATGTACATCGTACGTCGTACAGCGAGTGCAAGAGTTGAAGCTAGTTTTGAGGCTCATTCGCATGTTTTCCTGGGAAACAATTAATTATTTTGACTAGATACATTTACTGCTTTTTACATTTGACTGTACCCAGTTTCGATTTTTTTATAGTTTCGATATACACACGTGACCTATGCCGACATTTATAGCAGTAATGTTGAACGAATTGGTAAAGTTTCATAATAAATTTGCCTAGGATATAATTTTAAACAAAAAAAAACCGACTTCAAATTTGGAGCTATACTGAAAACATTTGTCTAATGAGGGTGACCTTCCATCACCAGCAGGCCTGACTAATTACTGAAATTAAAATTTCCAGTCTGCAGGTGCATTCAGTATTGAAAGAATTATCCTTTAACTCCTAAGCATTAAGGAGTTGACCTTCCATCATCAGCACAGTCATTTTTCTTTACTGACAAACGTAAATACTGGTGTAGCTTTGAAAAATGTACTAAAAACATTACCTGTGCCTATGAAATTTGAGGGTTGCCCTCGATTTCGCTCATATTCCATCATCAGGTCAAGATATGCTGACAATGGGACCACTTGAGAACTGTATCCTTTCCAACAAAAAAAGAATTTTCCAAATCGGTCCAGGCGTCTTCGAGTAACCAATCGTTTAATTTCGCTATACCTATAAGCTATAGGAATTTCAGGATCTGGCTAAACTGCTCGCTGTATACATCGCGTATACATAATTTAATGGTGTAAGGTAAAAAAGTACCAATCCTCGACGCCTCAACGCCCAGTAGATGACACCCGTCTGTCACCTGTCTTACTATGACATAAGGTTGCAAGTGCCAAGTATCGGGTCAGTGTCGAGCACAGGGACGTTTACTTTACCCGATGTAGAGCTCGTAATATTGAAGAAGCCACGGCTCTAGTCAATATGCCGTATTGTTTCTAAGGCACATCGTGCCTAGACATTTCGTGATCTGACGGATTTTATGATCGACCGCCGACAACATGCCTAAGAATTTCATGATCTACCTAAATAATAAATACACCTAATAACAATCCAGGCTAAATAGGTAAGCCCACAGCTGGGCACGACAGGCCTCCTTTAAGTATGAGAGGGTTTGGGCTGTAGTCCCCTCGCAGGCCCAGTGCTGATGGAACTTCTCACGCATCAATCAATTACTTCAAAGTCGTGTGCAGGTTTCCTCACGATGTTTACCTTCGCCGTATAGCTCGTGGTAATTATCATATTCGCACATACAAACTGCTGTGCTACCACGACTTTTATTACTTAAACACCATTGAAATTGTTGAGCAGTGGCGGATGTCCCTTAGCCAAGTAGGCGTATTCAATTATAATAATACTAGCTTTTGCCCGCGGCTACGCTCGCGTTAAATTCGGGGTAACACAGAAGAGATATTGTTAGTCACAGCCCGCATGCCAATATATAGCTTTTTACGTCGAAAATTGCGGAATCCTATCGTCATATTTTGGAAAATTCAAACAAAATCTTTATAAATTGTAGCCTATGTGCTATTCTGATGTATAATCTACATTACTGTAAAGTTTCATTAAAATCCATTCGGGTCATTGTCATAACCCTAAAAAAACATGTCCATTTGTAATTATATAAGACATTTTTAATAATTGCATTCAATTTACATCATAACTATAAAGTACAGCAAACGTACTAGACTATACTATATCATATTTTCTATAAATGTAATTATTTGTTTTGTTTATCACCACAAATGTAACTGAAAGTCCACTTCGGTGGACTGTCCGGATTCCACCTGTTAATAGAATGTGGCTTTAAAAAAATACATCTCTTTTATTATTGTACAAAAATGCCATTTTTTCCTAATCAATGTATGATTTCCATTTAACATTATTAGGATTTAAAAAATTAGATGGAAATAAAACACATTTTTTGCATCATTGAATCTTGTCACAACATTTTTTGTCTTTTTGGTGGACATTACTTTAAATTCTAGAAAAATTAGGGAAAAGTCAAATGAATAGACCGGGACATATAATTTAACTCATTCACTATCGTACTATCCCTGTTAGCAGCCATTTTGCCGTGACTTGTGCGCAGCAGACGATATTGTTGTGTTAACAAGAATATTTGGTGGTGTCAATGTTGAATTGTCTTTCCGGTTACTGCTGTATTTTGTAAGTACATCGCTATAAATCCACCAAACGTTTTTAATAATTAGTTAAGCATTCAAACATTGTAAATGTGCCTTGCCTCTTGAATAATCCTTTAAATGGCTGGTGTTGTGAATGATATTGCGGAGAAAGTCCATTCGGTGGACGTCTTTTTGGTGGACTTTTTGTAAACCCAAACGATAAATGATTGTATTTTGATTGATTTCTTGTAATTTGGTTTAATTTTTTATTATAACTTTAAAAACTAGCTTCTGATTCCTTTTTTGTTTTATCCGTAAATGACTAGTGACTGAATACATGTTTAAATGTAAATTCTGTAAAGGTAAAAAAAAACTGTAGAAGATTTAACAAAAACATACAAAATAAGCTTTGGAGGAAAAATGGAATGATGCACGACGATGCAGAAAAAAAAACAATATACAAAAAGAAACTTAAAAGTACATCGCACGCAAAATACTGCCTTCGATTCTAGTTATTTTAGTACCATGAAATGGGTGAACGTATTGCAGTGAAAAACAGAAGAATGTTGAAAGCAAAGAAACTTACTTACTTAGAATGAAGTTGATGACTTCAGAATGCAGCAACCATTAAAAATTAGTGAGTGCAGTCTGTTTGTTGATTGAAAAAAATGTTCATAAAAGTATACAATTTTTGGACGTATATTCTGAAAGTTTGGATACGTCAACGTTAAAACAAGGAAGAGCCACCAAACCCCCACTTTCATACATACTTCTTGAAGACTTGAAGGCTTCCTAGTCTTCGGAGGACGAAGGCATATTTGGTCCACCGAAAAGAATTGTCATTTCGGTAGACAGACACAAAATATTTTTTATATACTTTTTGAATGTATTTACGTGTCTGATTGTTCATGATTATGAGAATATATCATGAACGTTATTTTTGTTTAACATGTTTACAGTTTTTGATTTGTTTATTTATTATTAATTAACATAATTAGTCCACTTGGTGGACATATTAGTCTTTTTGGTGGAACCAAAATATCGTTATTTCGTTTTAAATCGTTTTTTTCGAATAATTGATCTCTGAATGATACTCAGTTCTGTTGCAAGTTAGAGTAAGAGTCGTAATATACCTTTGATTTTTATAAATCACGTGTTTCATTTTTTAGCGAAAAAAATTGCCAGGCTTGACAATGACCCATTCAGTAGTTTTTGCGTTAAAGAGTAACAAACATCCAAACATACTCACAAACTTTCCAATTTATAATATTAGTAGGATGAGTTAATTCAATTTAGTCAGAAAGTGTAAGTACAATTAAGATAACCTCTTCTAACCCTTCGTTGACGAATTATTAAAATGTTAGGTTAAAGATAGCTCAATTAGTAGGACCGTGGCACGGAAAACGATGGTTGTGGGTTCAAACCCTACCTCTTAACCTACTTCTTAGCGCAATTGTCATTGTGTTTAAAACAAAACTACATCCTTTTCTAATATCGATGAGTTAGATTCTTTAGGCGCAATCCTTCAGGAAGAAAGCGCTAAAACTATAATCGTCGCAGGTGACCTCGACTTGGATATTTGTAACCATCCATTGTCTGAGAAATGATCTGATTACACCTGCCTTCTTACCCAGCATTTATCGATTTTATAGCTTCCTGCTGTTACTACCTAATCCAATTAGAGGACAAGCATCTTTAGACCATAATTATACAACCTTATAGCAGAGGTCATGAATTATAACTCCCTATACTCCGTTTTTTTTTGGGTTGAGAATTTCAACGGACACAATTTGAAATTATCTCTGGAATTCATTAGTAAAACTGGAAATGATTTATGCAAATACACTTAACACGTTCCCTGTGAAGCTGGCAGTCAAAAAATTTGCCGACACGTGCAGTTTTTTATTTAAATTGATCTGCGTCGGAATATTTCAATAAATAATAAGTCCCCAGGCACCCCATACGCTTTATTACCTACTATTTTGATCATACGTGCAAGCAAATGAATATGATCCAGATCACACGTGCAGATTTTGATCAGCTCATAGCATTAACAAAGGGCAGTGCATCATATGTGGCGCACTCATTTGTCATCAGTGCCTCGAAATGCACCACATGTGGTGCATGCACAGGGAACGTGTTAACATTGTTTGTTATAATGTTCTTAATTCAAACATCATCATAATTTGCGCCGATATCTTGGGATTACTCAAAAATGTGTAAGGATTTGACAGTTAAAATTCTCAACCCAAAATAAACAGAGTATACTAAATTCTCTCTTCCTTTCACCCACTGATGATGTTTTAAAATTTATTTAAAGAACTGCGTATTGGTATACCTAATACTACTTCATTAGTCAAATGGGTTTGTGCTTAATATATCGAAACCTGTCACGTAGATAATATCTACCTAAAGGCTCAGATTGAAAATGTGCGTGACAGGTTTCAATATAGGTATATCATCAGCCTATCCAGAAGAATAGATACTTAGGAGTCACCTACCTATATAGGTACAAAGATGGTAACAAAACTTCCTCTATTAACGTCGCACCTATCTACCTACCTATCACACTATTAAGCATATTCTCAACACTTTTAGAAAAAATAGTTAATAGGTAGGTAAAGGTGTTCATTTTCTCGAAAACCACTTTCTTCTTGCTGATAAAATCAACCGACGACGCCTTAATGATACTAGATAAATGCATATTTCATTCTTTAGATTTAAATAAATGCTGCTTAGTAGTATTCCTTGTTTTGGCTAAAGCGTTTAACACTGTGTCTGTCGCAATATTACTACACAAACTTACCAGCGTGGGCATTAGATGAATACGTTTTGAGTGAACGACTCCCAGTAGAATATGGTGTATTTAAGTAATGTTTTAAACTTTCGCGATTCTCACTCATATTTATATGTATGTACCGTGGTCAATTGACCACGGTCGCTGTAACGCGGCCGAAACGTCGGGAAAGGTAAATAAAATCGTGATTAAGTCCCGCGTACATGCATAAGAATATGGTGTACCCCAGGGTAGCATATTAGGCCGAACTCTATTCAATAACTATGAACTGCGATACTTTGCTATTTATGAAGGAAGACCTATATATTTTTGATAGGTAGTTCAATAACTGGTCATACCCTCTAGTGAATTATGGCCAGTGAGGTGTCAGTTTCACCCTGCGTTTATTATGCATAACTTTGCTAGACACTCTACAAAGTAAGTATTTATTTCCTTACCTAAGTACTTACCTTCTACTTCTTTCGCCCAGCTGAACAAAGTAGTGGATTATTCTAAAAATATGTGATATCTAGTTACCAGAAATTAGTTCTCGATCCATGAACCGTTAACGAGTGGGAAACCAATAAAATAAAGCTAATCCGTTCGAATATCGACTCCCCACTTCCTACACTTTCAACGTTGTCATTTGTAACTCTACACCGCAGGCGCGTCGACACACGGCTAGTATTGGAAAGTGATATTTACCTCTTTGTTTCGCTCTATTAATTTATGGCCTAAAGCTGCGTAGCCTAAAGTATTTTTGTACCTACCTACTTACTTAGAAATAATATCGTTAAGTCATAAGAGTAGAAAGAATGGGACGAAACCCTATATCATATATCTTGTGTGGTGTCCGGATAGAATAACACCTCTCCATTTCTTCCGTGGATGTCGTAAGAGGCGACTAAGGAAAATAGGTTTAAGTATGCTTTAGGCGACAGGCAAGCAACCTGTCACTATTATAACTCTTCCACCAGTTATCAAATCTAAAATAATGCTAGAAGTGTCTGCGAAGCGTGAAATAGTCATAATCATCGTTTTCTCTGTCACGTTTCGTATGCTCTGCCTACCCCGTTTGGGAACATAGGCGTGAGTGAATGTATGTATGTTTGTATAAATTTGCCACAACCAATCACTTAGGTATACATTTTTTAAACTACTTATCGGCCGCAGTCTTGTAGATTCTAAGTCGGAATGGCAGATGTACCAACACACTGTGGAGTGGCACTTTTTCTATCAAAGTAGGTACTATTTCGTCGTATCCTACGAATAGGGGCGTAACTACAACTACCATTAATGCCGTTTTCCTCTTCTTTGATAATCGAATTCTGTATTTTTTCCACATCTACTAGTCTTAAAAATGTAACAAAGTCATTTCATTTCGAAAAGTTATTCAAGTTTTCAAATTAGCCACAATTGCAATAGCTCTATTTCTTCCGTCGAATAACGCCACTATAGCCGTAAGAAGCTGTTTTCGCGGAGAAGTGAAGCGCGGGGAGTCTGCGGGAGGGGAAACCGCCGGCCACGTTCGCCATTACGCCCTTTTACACGCGGAGCGTTTGCGCATGTACTGGCCTAGGACGGTGTCGTTATAACCTTTACGCCCCTTTTCCATGGAGATAACGTGTTTACGACATCATTTTTTAAGGCATTAACTAGTTTTACGCCTTTTTTCCTCGTGAATAAAAAAAATTTTTTTTGAAACTATCGTGGTAAAAAGGATTAAGTGACATTTTTTACATAAATTACATAAAAAATAAAAAAAAAATTAACCATAAAAATTGTAGGGTGTCAAGTATTCTTACTTTTTAATTTTAGATTACCAGGTTTTACGCTGATTTTTTTAAACAGTTTAAAGCGTCTCCTGTAAAATCAACTTTTTGTAGTTACGCCCCTTTTCGTAGGATGCGACGATGTATCTATACATTTTTAGTATTTTGTTCTAATCATATTGCACATTTGTGAAGGTAGGTATACCCACCATTCTGACTCACGACTACTAGCGAGCTAGCAATCTAGCGTACTAGAGTGCAAAATAAAATGGTTTCCGTAACTGCAAGCCACTCTAGGAACGCCCTAAAGTGGATAAAATAATATGAAAGATTCAAATGAAACAATGCAATTCGGTAACCTGTTATTTTATTTGATTGTCTTTTAAATGTTTTCTTTATAAAATGTTTGCTATAAAGTTTCCATGATACACTTGAAAAGTACCTATACATTTTTAAATAAGTAGAAAACTTGCACCATACAACATTCGTTCCACTTCACGTTGATCTTATAATAATGCCGCAAATAATACATCACACATTAAAATTATTGTCCCAAATAACGATTTACAAAGCAATCCGAATAGGGATGATGACAGGGTTAAAAATATATCATTCTGATTAGTCCGTAAGTTAGATTATGGAAAAAAATTAGACACATATTTTTTAGTTTATCAAATAATTAACATCGACAAAGGTACAGATCATCAAACTTCCTGAGTGGGGGCTCGTGACGTCATGTTTGAGTAAAAATTAGTACATTTTTTACTAAAACGTGACGTCACACGAAACTTTTAGCCTCTGTATTATCGTCATTTTTCGTCTGTTAAATAAAAGAAAAAATTTGAGTAGGTACAATTTTTTTCGTAGTCTATCTGACGGACCAAATAGTTTTTTCTAGTCATCTATAGCCTATTCCCGACCGGAGATAAATAATAACTTTATTGATTAACATAGGTTCAGATTACAATATAGAATTTTCAACTGATTCGTATGACATGGTTTACTATCAAATACATATATTGTCCGTTTAAAAAATAACGATAAAATATATCAAAATTTTACAGAAAACAGACTGGCGACAGTATAAATATGACGAGTCCATTTTCATGTTAATCACCAAAGTATTTCGATTAAAACAGAAAGTATAATAAAATATTGTCACGTAATCAACTATCTAATTTAATCAATCATTGTTCCTTTGAAGTAAAGTGTACCTGTATAATTCTAATAATTTGGATTAATTTACTAACATAGAAGTTAGAGGCATCAAGTTTGGCACATACTCTTCGCACATCAATTTAAAAAGTATTTCTAAATTTCATGAATACAACAGTTTATGTACAATGGCACTTATTGTATTTAGCAAATATATCGTTTCATTTTAAACAATAACAAAATACAAATGCACACTCACACGGTTTTTGAGAGCTACGCATCTCAATTGAGAACATTTCTTGACTATATCCACAAATGACTCGTTTCTGGATATAGCCAAGAAAAGCGCTTATTGTTGGCTTGTCCATAGTATAAGTACAACAAAAAAAAAATTAAGTACTACAAATAAGTACCCAAAGAGCATTACAAGAACCCTGATTGAAAATGTGGAAGACAAGCTCAAATTGATAGTTATGTACAATATTGCACCATTTCAAAATGTGTTTTTAAAAAAAACCTGAAGATATAGTACTGGAAGACTACGCACACTTCAGAAGTATTGCCATTGTTATATTCGATTAATTGTAAATTTTACATCCGATTTGTTTGGCAAAAATATTTCTGAAGTAAAAACAAACGAAGCATAGGTTGTATTTCACAGTCTCCATTTATTACTATTTAAGTCTTACTGTTTATATCTATTCAGTATAAACGATGAGTCTACCGCTTTCAATATAGAGGTTGCATTATTGATATAATCTGCTACAACATAAATTGAGTTTTATAATTTATTAAATACAATTAATGCGCTATTGCTAAATATTTAATAGCGTCTTTGATATCATGTCTCACTATTTAAAAAGTCCGTTATGTTATCTAAGAATACATACACTACATAAAACTTTTCCAAACTACAAACAGCCGTCTAAAAATATGATTAGTAAAGATCGAGGTTCAACTTGATATTCCTCGACCTCAATTTCACAAGGCGCAACTTTCATGTTACAAATTGGCTTTGATATAATTTTACGTCTACCTAACACGAGTTAAAACTGGCTCTATACCTATTCTGTCATGAAATGTTCAGTAGACTAAGAAAATCATTTGTGACCGTTGAATTCTAAAAATAAAGATAAGAGAGTCATGTGTACGTTCACGTAACAAGTAAATTAATGCAGAGATGAAATTCACAGATCACTTCTGATCTAGTACTTATACATTTTTTGTTTCATTATTGTACTATTGGTCGAATGAGATCCAAGACATTGATATTCGCCGAAAGGGTGCTTAGTAGACGATGGTTGCATCAATACCTCCTTACTATTTATCAATCAACAATAGCTAGTAAAAGTAAAACATAAAATGTACTTTATTACTTGTGACTGAGCGCTAGACGGAATGCAAGCTAGCGCCACATCAATCGCATTAGTTCCCATTCATACAATCACATGTCATGTTTGGTGTAGGTACATAGTATGTCCACGCTGTCCACTTGTCACTGGAGTGCAATA
This sequence comes from Adoxophyes honmai, assembly GCA_005406045.1. Taxonomy (NCBI): domain Eukaryota; kingdom Metazoa; phylum Arthropoda; class Insecta; order Lepidoptera; family Tortricidae; genus Adoxophyes; species Adoxophyes honmai. The sequence continues at coordinate 79,630 of BHDV01028465.1, forward strand.
AAATTTGGAAAGAATATAAGGCTCCCCACTAGGTAAATAAACAGATCAGACATAAGGTAAACGTCCCTGTGCTCGACATTGACCCAATACTTGGCAGTTGCAACCTTATGCCATAATAAGACAGGTGACAGATGGATTTCATCCACTGGGCGTTGAGGCGTCGAGCATTGGTACTTTTACCTTACAGATTGCCATAATTTACGTTTCACGGCCAAAATATAAACACTGTGGGGACCCCTACACTCTAAACAACACTTAAAAATCTAAAATTACTGACATAACAAAACTACCTTAATGCTAAAACAATTAATTGCTTTGTCATTTAACTAGAGAAGCTAACACATTTCATTTGCTCATAAAAACAATAACATTTTCACTTGATTAGATTATTAGTTACAAAGAAGCACCGGTACTTGATAAAATAAAATCGGTCATCTAAAATATTAATTACACGCTAAGGCAAATGGGCTTTTAGATTAAATACGCTAGCCGAGAGAATAATATGATTAAAAAATGTAATATACGTCTTGGTTAGCAAAATTATGTAGGGCACAATGTCCTATACTCGTAATAATTATAAATAAAAATAAAAACACAAATATTAAACAGATCGCACACAGTACGACCAAAATAGGGGGGTCAATAATAAATCTGAGAAAACCTATCTACGGAGCATATCTGGAGTAGGTACTCGTCATCTTGCAGTTACGTCACGTGTTGGAATATTATTGATATATCACTGAACTGACATCACAATTCTCACGCGGCGTCCCGGTACTCAGCGAGTACAGTAATGAACGTATTGACGTTTCCGTGTGGTCCGAATTGATACTAAATCTGGACAACTTTGCGGCGCCTGGTGAACGCCATGGCGTACTCGATGCCCCAGACGAGCACGCACGACATTATAAGGGCGTTCTGCACGTGAATGCAGAGGGAGAAGCTACCAGTGTAGTCTCTCACGAAACCTGGAATAGACAAAGAACATTAAATTTAAAATGTATCTAAACTATTTTATTTGTGCAGCGGAAGTTTTTTTGTTCGTAGAATGTCAGGAAAAAGAAAATTACGAACACAACAAAAGAAGAATTAAACAATTTGGTAACGCGATTCTAAAGTAATACACCGCGTTAAAAAAACCCTCATCTACAGTCCTCGGCATTTAACGATGCCAAGTTAGATTTAGAGTAGGTAGTGTACCATCTAGCCCTACTCTAACACCCACATCGGCTATTTTCAAATGCTCCTTAGGTTTAACACCAAACATGAGTTAACTCAATGACAAACGTGAGTTTATCCATTTGTTTCATTTTAACATGACGTAAAAAAACTGAATAATATTGACAGTTCGTATGTATTAAAATATTATGCTAGCTGAACTACGTAACTATAGCCATACCAAATCAGTATAGATCACGGAAAAGCCAATCTTCCCGAGACTTTAATGGATGTCATGTCAATAAGGATAATCGTAAACCACAGAACACGTACTCCGTAAAACGAATACAGAAATCTGATTATCTTATACATCGGATCATAAAGGCATCAATTGTAGGTATTGTTCTCTAATAACCTACGGCAATTTGTTAAATGTAAAAACAAAGTTTATTCATTCACGACCAGAGCGAGAGTAATGAAAGGACGGTGACATGATAGACCGTTGGCCCATGTTGAAGAAAATATGGGTCATCTGAACCACCAGGTGACCTATCTAGAACGATATAAGAGCATAAAATAATAAGATTCAGCACTATGCCGTCACTTGTAAGCTGTCCAACTGAGTGCAGGTGAGAATTCAAAAGTACAACCCTCGATTATTTCCTCTTGTCGCATGATTTTTGTACGGCGTTGCGGAATAATGGATTAGAACCGGTATTGAAATACTATGAAACTGGTGTGGTATAAAAACAAACGATATACTTATGTCTAAAAGAGGGTAAAAAAGGACCGAAACGTGAAAAAGAGAAGAATATTAATCTTGTCATCGCGACATGACGAATGTGTCAACCTAATATTTATGTCGCAGGCGGATTGTATAATCCGCCGTTTTACATTACGCCTAGCCGTTTTGCAAAACAGCGCCGTTTTGTAAAGCGGCGACTCAACGTTCAGCCGGATTGTCATTGCGAAACGTTCTTCAATAAGGCGGCCCACGTTTAGCCGCATTGTACTACTACTAATATTGTAGGGTGACAATACTCATGATAACATGTTGAAAATGAAATTATTTAAACCAAGGTGTTTTAGTTAGTAGTTGACTTATTTCAAAAAAAATATTTTCGTGCTTTTATAAAAAAATTACTAACCTCGAAGGTCAAGGCGGGAGCTCGCTGCGCTTCGCTCCCGCCTTGGCCTTCTAACCTAACCTGTCCGAATCGTATACGCTCCGAGGTGGTCTTCCTCGCTCGCTCAAAGCGGCGGCTAATCTCTCGCCGTATTACATTATGCCTAGCCGTATTGAATAACGTTTAGCGCCGAATTCATTCCGGCGGTTTTTCATTCAGGCGCATTCAATCCGGCTAAACGTTGAGCCGCCGCATTACAAAACGGCGCTGTTTTGCAAAACGGCTAGGCGTAATGTAAAACGGCGGATTATACAATCCGCCTTCGAAATTTATATTACATCGCTACTCAAGACATAAAAAAACCGTGATATTTATGAAATTTAAGTAAATAAGTAATTAAAAACTTTATTCAACAAAAAAACACGAAATACATAAAAGAGAGGAAACCCCGTGTGGTGCCGGGTTAGAATAGCACTTCCCCTTTTCTTCCCGTGGGTGTCGTAAGAGTCGACTCTGGGAAAGGGTTAGTGTAGGTATTGTGGGCGATGGGCTAGCAACCTGTCACTACAATATCACGTTTTACCATATACATATCTGATTACCCTGAAATTGCTAAACGTGGCACTGGATTTTTGAATTCATGTGCTCTGCCTACCCCTCTTGGGAATACAGGCCTGAGAATATGTGTAGAGGAAAGTAATAAAGTTACTTTCATAATAAATAACGCATGAGGCTTTTATTAGGAATATAAGTAAGTAAATAGTTGTAAATACTTACACAATTTATAACACGTTCGAAATGTCTGTCCACGGTGCTACCTTATTCAATCAATTACAGTACCCGGTCACAACGTTCGCACATCGATCGGTCTTTAGAAAGAGACCGTTGGAGTAACGTAAGTTAGAGCGAGACAGAGCTTTACAGTATCTACACTCGCCGATACGGCCAACATGCATTTTTGTGGCCGAGTACTGTAGTCATTAGTTACTTTTAAATCACTTACCGATAATGGGTCCGATAATAACAACAAAAACGCCCTTGCTGACCATGTGCAGGCCAAAGGCCGCCGGCAGCTTTTCTAGCGGGCAGTACTCGGATATTGTGAGAGTGAAGTTGCTAAGGCACATGCCTCGGAAGAAACCACAAATGGAGAGCCAAATCATGAGCGGGACCCATTCAGTCTGCTCAGCTAGCACTGAAAGGAAAGAGTTAGCAACGTTGAGCATTGTATCTTAATATTTAGAAGGCAATCCTTTTGTAATTAATTTCAATACATAATCTAAGTATAATTTAGAAGATGTGAGCCCTTGCAGTGGCTTAATTAATTGACATCGACAAAATATATTTCTCAAATCTTATATTAAAAGTATTTGATATCAACAAAAAGTCTATCACATCTTACCTGATCTCGTTGCCGCTAAAAAGAAAGCGGACACAAAAAATATCATTTTCTTCGATATGGTTGTTCTGTCAAAAATAGGGGGCAATATCAAACGCACCAATATATCAGTAATGGCAGTCATGGAGAGGCAAAACGCCGTGTCATTCATGTTGTAGCCCAAACTTCTAATAAAGAAGGGCGTTAACATCCTAAATTGCAGCTCCCCGCTCCAAAACAGAGAGAGGCCGAGTAAAAGGTTTAAAAAAGACCAGTCTTTCAGTAGATCCAAGTCCATCATGGCCACAAACTTTCTAAAGAAGCCTTTCTTTTCTTCCGGCTCTGGTTCCGACTTCTTTATTGATTTCATTTGTATAGCATCGTCATCCGCCGTCTATAAAATAACAAAAACCAGCATTAACAGTTGAAGTTACATTGTGAAAAAAGTGGAACTATTTTTGGTTCAAGATATTTAGTTGCTTTAAAAGGACACTCACGAATAGAACTTTAGAATATAACATTGATTCCTAAACTACAGTACAACCACTCTTTTCAGTTAAACTTTCTCCCGTCCAGTCTCTTCCAGCCCCTTAAGGGATCACTTCGTGGTCCGTCAGTCCGTGTTTGTCTCTATTTAGCTAATCCCAAACTACAAGACAAAAAAACATAATCACCTACATCAAGATAGAGTTGCAGGTAGCTGCCCGTGAAGTCCATATTGGATATGTTTGATATAACGGACACTTTCCTGCGTCGCGCGGCTTCGCTCATACTCGCGCTCGAAGTGACTCGCTGCATGGCGGCCACCGAGGCTGAGCTGTTCAACCCAAGGGGATGGAAGCTGGAATTCTTCTCAAAGTCTTCCAGCGGTTTATCACACGTCTTCGCTCGCGGTAACCCGATGGTTCGGACCGATGGATGGTTCATGTTGCCATGGGACCGCTGGGTTGTTAGCTTCGGCATTGGATGCGTTACTAGAGGATTTATTTCGAACTTGTCGACTTCTTCTTCGTCGCTTTCTAGAATGCATTCCATTTCCTGAAAATGACAAGGTTAGAGTTACGCCAAGATTATTAGTCGGAAGCGAGAAGATACCGTAGAATCTTGATGCCCGCAACAATACTATGGTTACAACTTTATAACATTCATTAAATTAAAGCTTGAAATGGTCATCTTTTATTTTATCATTCATGAAAATATCGAAAGCTTGCAGTTATCCAAGGAAAAATTTAGAACTTTAGAAATCTATAAAGCAAATCTTGGATTTGTCATTTGAGAGTAGCTTAATCAACTCAAATTAACATTAGAAACTTAAACAGTCCAAAATTCCCTGATTTACTTTCTTCATCATATAATGGCACAAACCTTAACGGTCTGCATTTCACAGTCGATTGGTTCATCCTTGAGATGTCTCTTTACAGGCTGCAGTAGGCAGGATCCAAGCACAGCATGGAAGGCCAGAGCCCCCAGGATAACCACGGTCCATCGGAACCCGAACTCCCCCAGCAATATCTTAACCAGCTGCGGCATCACCATGAGCCCGAAGCCTGTACCCGCCATGGAAAGGCCCACGGCTTGCCCGCGCTTTTTGGAGAAATAATGGTTGAGCGAAACGAAGGAAGACGATGATGCTAATCCCACTCCAAAACCTGGAAAGACATTTTTTGATCTTACAATTTAAACATAATACATACTACCGTGAGACTCGCTCATAGTGTAATAAAACAGATCTAATCTCGTCTTTACTCTCGTTTATAGCGCAGTGCGCGTCAATCCGCCACTGTGGCGCGGTGCTCCAGATGATGACTCACAAATTGGCCCGAAACATGTCGACCTAACCTCGATACAAAGACGTGAGTATATCCGTATTATTACACTATGTCAAGCTTATCTCGATTTAAGACGTGAGATATGCGTATTTTTTCAGTACGATCTTTGTAGTATAATAAACTATTGTGTTTATAAACGCAAAAGTTGACAAAGAATCGTCATGAACATTGTATGATGTGCCTACAGTTTAATGATGACTCTGAGAGTACCTAGTTAACATTTAAATGTAGAACAGTCAACACATATTCGTTTGTTTACTTGTGTCTTGCATTTTATTATGTTCTAAAGACATTCTATTTTCAAACAGCTTTACGTCTGACCTATATGTAGAGTTTAATTGAATACAGCTGACTGACGTCCCCATAAATAAACATAAACTAACACAGTTTGGGAACAACAAACCAGATCAAAATGTTTTCAGATGCACCCAAATTTAGCTATTGAGTTGTCGATTGTTGACCAGTTGGTCAAACCGAAGTTTTAACTGAAAACATTCGCTTAGTGCAATGCCAGTTTTGTACTGCATTAGTCAAATTTAGAACAAGAATTTTGAAAAACTTCAATGTAACAAGTACCTATTGCAACATCAGCTGTTTTATTTCACATCCGCGCTTCCCAATTGGTCGTAATCGTAACACCGTAAGCTGACGGGTTTCATTAGCAGCAAACAAACGATTATTATAATTGTTCGAGATGACCCCAGCCGCTTTGCGGTTTAATCAGTATAGGTACCTACTTTGTTTTCAACGTAAGTCTGATAAATGTACTAATTGGTGAACACAATGCATTTAAATGGTTGTAACTGTAAACAGGGTTTTCCTCACATTTTAGACTTTTTATGGTATGATATAAAGGCAGCCACAGCATTCAAGGCTTGTGTATTTTTTGGATAAAGTATTTAGCAGTATTAGTATTTAGTAGTATTAGCAAATGATTTAAAAATCTCTTAAATACTGTCAGGCACTTAAGGTAAGTGGGTAGCTAGTTTACCTTTACTGTGACAATTATAATTTTATTTCCTTTAAGTAGATACATGAAAAATGAATTTTATTACTAGAGTAGACTAGTAAAAATCACGACACGCCTGATAAGAATACATTAGGTACATTTCATTCACATCACCATTAAAACGGCAGGGACACTAACAAATGCCGCTAACCATTACAATTAGCGATAGTGTTTTTTATCTCGTTTGGCTTCTTTGAATGCATAACAAAATGAATCACTGTTGCAACTCAGGCTTATCGGCCTATGCAAAGGAAATAATTAGTTACACAGTAGCATGACATGTTTTGGTTTGAAAAATAGCCGATTACTGCCGGTCATATACAATCTGTCAACCAATAGTAACCCTACTGCTAGAGACAGAATAATTTCAGACTATGTATGAACGATTTCAAATTTTATCTCTATTAGGCCACTAGGGCCAAACAGGAGATATGTACTTACAATTTGATTAATTATAGGGACCTGTAGTCAGTGAAAGTGGCGAACGTAAATTGTAAGGGATTTATTATTAAAAATAGGGCTCTGAATAATTTGCCTGGTCGCTAAATAACAGTCACTAAGAGCCGACGACAATAGTTGAGGCGATTAGGAATTGCTTTTAATCGCGAGCGATAACGGCGCCGATAAGTGTTCTCGTAAATGGCAGTGCGTTTAGTAATAAACAAGATTTAACGACTCACCTCCTAAAATACTGTATGTGGCCAGTATGTGGCCCATGCTGTTGGCGGGAGCGGTAAACAAGAGTCCCAGGGCGCAAATAGTTGAGCCGACGAAGCAAACTTTTCTATAAGAAAAGGTTTTGATGACGGGGCCCACAAAGAATCCGGAGAAGTTGACCACTGAATCCAGTGTACTGGCTATGACTGATGCACCCGTAGTATGGACCCCGAGGTCATCCAGTAAATCTTTGAATAGGAGCCCGAATGACGGTTCTAAGGAGCGCGTCGAAAACTGAAAAATAAAGAAATGAGTTTTATAAATCGGTTACTTGACATCGAAACAAAAAGGAAACATTTTACTAGATCACTTGAAGAATTAGCGCAAATTTTATCATTTTCACATATCAAGATTATAAGACAATCGATAGTAGTTTGATTGTTGCCGAAAAGTACGCTTGTGTATTAGTTTCTCAAGGACTAATAAATAACGATTAAAACGATAACCTCATTTGCGTCAAACGGTACGCCTTTGTACGTTAAGTTGCATAATCATTTTGGTAACAATGCACACCGGTATTGCATGCATCCTCATCTATGGGCGAACAGTGTCCAGTTACTCTATGATGCCGTTCTAGAAAAACGGGTAATAGGAAGCCGTAGTTCCTGGCATCGGCAGAATATAATGGAAGTAAACAAGTTGCAAAACTCTACCTACACGCCCATAGTCAACGATAAGTGAGAATGGTAAACAATGCGGATCTGCTTTGTAAGTAGGATCTACTGATTACGAAGCGTCGCTGCCAACGGCGACCCACACGGAACGCGTTTTACATTTCTCCCGAGTCAGCGGAATCTCATAATCGTATTAATAACGTCATACGAGTGTCGCAAGCGCATTGCACTTGAAAGCAATTGTGTCAACTACCACGTGAGCACAAAAGGTCCGATTAAGCAATGATAATTATTTTGAACAGCTCTGTTGTCCGCTCGTTAATTGATGTAAAAACAGTGCGGTTGATTGAACTTTATCGTGCATAATGGACGCCTTTCTGGCTATTTGATAATCATACGAGTGTACATTTATTGTTGGAACAACATTATATGTACTGTTAAGTCAGTAGTGAAACGTGCAGTTTCACCACTTTCGTCAGTAAAAATCTCACTTGCAGATAAGTTGAGTGTTCTGGCACAATTCGTCGTTTGGTAATCTTAAAGTCAGTTTGTTTTTTTTTTTATGTTGGATCATATTTTGTCATTCGATGCAACAAAATACATTGGTCTTTTTGCATAATCTCACTGCTCTACACTTTCCAGAAATAACTGCAATGGATATGGTTAAGTTTCTCATACGACCGCTTAGCAAAGAGATTCGTAGCATAACGTCGTAATCAAATAGAGTTGAACTCGAAACTCGAGTTATTTCTTTGACAATATTATATAGAAGTGGAACTTTGTCACAGGAAGCATGCGTTGTACTTATCAAGATTTTTGATAAGCGCGGCAAAAATGTCGTCAACACACGTTTTTTACAATTAGTAAAAATGGTTTGTGTAATTAGTAAAATAGTGTACTTACATTAACTAAACTGACGCCCAAGCAGACCATCCACGCCCAGCCGCCGTCCGGGGCGACCTTCCTCGTCTTGGGCGGAATCATCTTGACCTGGGCGCCTTTGCTTCTCTCCACCGTCATTTTGAGCCTTCGTCACCTTTGTGTCTGAAACAAATAAATGATACCTCAGTTGGATTACAACCAATAACAAAGAACAATAAAGAACTACTACGTGAATTTTGAGGCACAGTGGATAAGAAGCCAGGGTTTAAATTTTAGGGTTTAAATTTCCCGTGTGGTGCCGGGTTAGAATAGCACCTCCCCCTTTCTTCCCGTGGGTGTCGTAAGAGTCGACTCTGGGAAAGGGTTAGTGTATTGTGGGCGATGGGCTAGCAACCTGTCACAGCAATATCACGTTTAACCATCTGGTTACCCTGTAATTGCTAAACGTGGCACTGGATTTTTGAATTTACGTGCTCTGCCTACCCCTTTTGGGAATACAGGCGTGAGAATATGTGTATATATGTATGTTATGTTTGTTTAAATTTTTGTAAGAGCTCCTGTTTGAATTCTCATAAGATTCTTCTACGAGTACTTGATATAACGAAGATTGTATAAACGTTGTACAACAATAGTGTATTGTACTTTTCACATCGATTGCGTGGAAATTAAACAGTAAAATGTAAATATTGTAAACTTTTTTTTACAGTGCGTCCCTACGTGACACCCGAAATCGTTGCATACTGCTAGTTACATCTTTTTTTAGGTTAATGATATTTTATAAAAAACAGATTAAACATTTTTTTTCTTCATTTGTGTAATTTGTCTGTTCGTGTTCTTATCAGTCTTAAAGATTCTCGCAAAATGCAGTAAAATGAAGATAAACTTTATTGTTTTTCATGTCGGTGTCGAACAGTTTGCCTTGGTATTCCAACGAAGATTTTACTTTATGCTAGAGACTTTTGGTCGAGTCCTCAGAGAATAAAAACGATCTTTAGAGCAAGAGAATTAAAACCACCTTTGCTGTCAATAATTTCAAACGGGAAATATATTACTGAAAGTACAGCATTTCGTATTATTTTATCACGTTATTCATGATTTACATGTAATGGCTTTGACTTAACAATTTTCAAATACCAAGTTACATGTTCACACTAATTAAATATTCGAGTGAGTAACGAATCGGCGTGAAAGCAAAAGAAATATCCAAGTGTTTTATGCGTTTACCTGAATGTTAACGTTCCACTGTTGCGATAGTACCAACGACTTTCTTTTCATATATCAGCATCATAAATTACGTATTTCCTTAATGATTACAAACAGCTTGAGAATTATATTCCGATTTAACTTTAATTGTAGGAACAATGCGGCCGTTTATTTACTAGCAAATTACTTTAACGACACAGTTTGTTAAAGAAATGGAGTGTAAAACACAATTTATTGGTTTCTCAAGTTTCCATAAATTTTAAAATAGCATTGTTAAGATTTACTAAATATTCTTTCGTCTATAAAATTATGCACACGAACATAACACCGGACATAAAACAGAACAGGACAAAAACTTACCCACTGAACGAGTAATAAATTATAGGTGATGACCTAGCAGTGTCGTTCTATGAGGTTTAATGTTTAAAAGAGCACATGTTGGACGCGTTACACATCACAACAAACAATTTAAACTAACTACAATAATTAGTGTCATGTAACGCTACAAGTCTCACTTCCTACGACAGGGTAGGTAGGTACTTACCTACTAGTAAAATTAAAGCTAATCAAATCGATGATTACAGAAAACGTCACATCACATGAACTACTCGTATAGGGCAATGAGTAATATCTATTAGTTGATATCTCAATCTGCTTTTATATGTGCGCCGGCAGAGGATGGCAAAGGCGGCTGTATGAGTTATCATAAGCGATAGTACTGGGAAGTTTGTTATGAAACTTAGATTGCCGGCCGGCGAAACGCATCGACAACAAACTAAATATAAAAAGTGAACCACGCGACTGGTTCGTGAGGTCGTGTTTTCGACGATACGCTGTGTAGATGATATTCGTGCTGTACATGTTTAACAATATTAATTGTAAGGATGTCAAAGCAGAATCATACTTTACGTGTCATACATCATGCTAAGCTAGTTAGTGCTTGTATAATAACGTAAAAATGATATAGTACCTATGTAGATAAAGAAAAATATTCATAACATTTGCATTCGAAAGCATTAAGAGGTACGTTAGCAGTTTTACACCCAAAAATAATGTTTTGATTTGACTTGAATTATCGACATTATTAATTGACAAACGGAGAGGTTTAATATTTTGATAGCTAGAATACCTATTCCTGGATATCTAAAAACAAGTATCACCTATTGGCTGGCAATGCCTACGTAGCATTCCACAAAATAATACAGGAAGTTTGTACATATTGTTTTTGCCTAGCGACGCAAAGAGCGGTACATGTAAGTAGCACGTGCCTTAATGGTCCATGCGGACACCACGTGCAGTCTCCGTGGCGCGAGGTCGCCGGGACCCTCGCCGGACAGCCGAATCCACTCTAGTGCTGCATTTAGCAGAGGTCGACGACTGAAGCGCCCGTCATGTACGTCCCAACCTCGTAAACATAGCTGTTGTTATTCAACGCTTTCTGTTTAGGCTCGCTGATAATGTGACCGTTCATAATTTTATACATCATCTAAAATGTTACCCGTATTAGCATACTTTTATTAGATTCACCTTTGGTCTATTGAAAATATTACGCAATTTATAAAAGCGTTCAAGAACAATATGGTTTTTGATCACCCGATTAACATTTAAGCCTATTTAATCGTGTAACCCACGCTATGTGTTGGAAAATAAGGTCTATGGGTAATGGGGCTCGGTTGACGACCAAACCGGTTATCGTCAACATATCATCTGTTTTCTTAGCACAGACCGCAAGTAAAAAATGTTTGCTCAACGTCGCTAAGTCGGTGTAAAAAAAACTCTGTTAAATCGATCGTAAAGATGCCTCGGTCATGATTTAAAAAGGCATTACAAAATTACTATCTGTTAAAATGTCTTAGTGTCAAATTGAAACAATCTAGAAAAGTACTGAGCTAGAGCTAGAGCTCATCTAGCTGAACGAATGTAGACTAAACAGTGACAACCGGAACAAAACGCAAGCTTGCACACTAGATAATACACTTAGGGCGCTTGTGCACTGCCATGAATTTTCCGGTCCGGCCGTCCGGTTTTTCAAGGTCTGTCGCGCCGTCCCGCTCACGCCAATACAATTTAATGGAAGAGCAAGCGAGACGAGAACTCAATGAAAAAGCCGGACCGTAAAATTCATGGTAGTGCACAAACGCCCTTACAACAGACAACCATAACACTGAAAAATTACCTCTGACTAGCCAATCGAAATAAATGAATGGTTATCAGCTGAAAGATAGGACGTTTGGTTTAGAAATATCTTTACATTTATCTTGTCAGTGCGGGGACGGTCTAAAATAGCCTTCAATCCGCTGCTGACCTTGCGCTACACGGTGTCGCGTGTCCCGCGTGTACAATTTCAGTTTCTTGTGAATATTCTCTTTTCACACAGTACCAAGACAATGGGCATAAATAAAATCCCAACTGATCTCGTGGACTTTGTTCCTGCACAGGCCGTCAGATCTCATTGTACGGGTCGGCAGAGATGAAATAGTTTGGGTTGATGGGAAAACATTTGGAGATGTAAACGGTCAAATAAAATACCGTTGTCTTACAATACATGCATATAACTACTTGCAATGCGAATAGTTTCAATTTAACGTTCCCTATAGAGGACCATACTCGTAGTACTAATGACACTACACATAAGTACAGTGGCATAAGCGTAAAATAGAATTGCCGACCAATTTAAGCTTGAAGAAGTCTCTAGCTCTACTATGGTGACTTGCGATCATGTCCATTGTGTAATATTCGGTATCAGTATTAAAAGATAAATAATATTGCATTCCTGACCCATTTAATGGTGGCTCTACATTAGTGCCGGGAATTTACGAGCGAATTCTCTGAATCTTGCGCAAATTCGTGCATGAACCACGCGAAAACCATATACATTGTCGTTCACGCCTGTTTACGGAGCTTCACGGCATTAAAATGGAGCTGCCATAAGACTGGAGAGGGCTAGCTCTACCATGGTGACTTACGATCATGCGCATTCCATAATAATTGGCATTAGTATTATAAGCACAATTTTTTTATCAAAATTACGAACAAGAAAAACATCGTAGAGCCGAGTAGCTAGTTTTCAATTTCTTTTATAGTCATAAAATGTGGTTAATTTAATTCGTGAAACTAAATGTGTCTGAGAGAAATTACCACATCTCACCCAAAAAATGTTTCCAAAATCAATTCGTATGTAAACATATGACACGCGAGAAAGAAGTATCCAGGAGGACGTATGATTAAATAGATGTGGAATTTGGACTCTCGTCTCGGGAATTTGGCGCTCTATAAAGATCGGCATTAAATATTCTGCTCAAAGTCAAATAGCGTCATCATGCGGTAGTGATGAACAGACAAATGAAATTATCGGATGTGGAAAGATACTTAGACATAGCCTACGTAGATACACATGATACACGATGTTCTGATCCAATAAAAACTATTAACATCCTCACATTATTTATAAACAATGGACTATTCAGTATTCAGTTCACAGCTAAACAGAAGACTATTTTCTTTACACTCAGCAGAACCAACTAATTTAAATCACGGAAACATGTAAAGCGTGTTCATACGAAAATAAAGAAAGGTATGACTTGATAGTTTCTGAATAATGATGTGCCAAAAAAAATTGCTACGCAACAGAGGGCAATAACCCGGTTTGGTCGAGAGTACAAAAAACTTCTCGCCGTATGATGTGTGGTGTCGGTTTCTTTCGCTCAATCACAATCTTTGAACCCGAAGCGCAGAATTTAAGAAGCAATTTGACTGAATGATACTTTGGCATTGCGTGAAAATATCCTTTGTCCTCAACAGAAAACGATTCTTGCAAAAAAATCAGTAGAAATGATGATTTATTTTATTCAAGTAATTATTTCATTCAGTGATAAACAACAGGGCTTTACAGTTTGCGAGTATTGGGTAGGTATTCCACTGACTCAGAATAGGGCAAATTTTATTAGAAGCCGTCCTTGAGTACTGTTTATGTCTACTCCGGTCGTTAGAGAGGCGGGTTTAATTGCGAGATGCTATTTAAATTTTAAATTACTCGGTGTAGCGACTGAAATCGCTGTATTTCGGGAAAATTACAAGACGAAAACATTTCACGAAACAAGGTTATTTCTTAATTCTACACAGGTCGCTTCCGGCCGCGTCTTCTCTGCTATAAAATTTACTTTTTTGACGACAGACCTCAAAATCTATTTTGCACATTGAAACCATATTAGAATTGGATCATTCGTAGTTACCTGACATGAAAATGAGCATTTTAAGTCCGTGCTACATGTCCTGCGATACTTTTAATCACGCAAAGATTGCCTTGTATTACAAGTATCTAATTAAGAGTTATTACCACGACATACGTACTTAGTAAGTTGACAAGTATTAGGCAGCTAGTATCGCGTGATAAATCTGAATAGGGCAAATAGCCTTAAGAGCACTTAATTCGAGTACTTTATCAATACAAACCTCACAAATAATGATTTTACTTATCACGTTAGAATGTCGGTCAGAACTCCCATCGGGAGTCGCGTTGCACAATAATCACGTGAAGTGACGTTGATTTGATACCGACAGCTATTGACTTGATACATAGTAATAAACATAGATAGCGGATCTATTCATTTCATTGGTAATGAAATTGTTTTATAGGCCCTATATTGCTAGGTACGTACTATGTAGCCATTACATCAGCATGAGCTCTATTTTAAGCTCATCCATTTTCCCTCCTTTAAGGAACATAAACAGACGTTTCATACCTACTTAAGAAGATTTTAATCAAAATAATATCATTCGATTCTAACCGCATTTGATAAATAATAAAGTGTAAGATAGACTAAATAGATACGGAAACATGCATTTTTTTATTTATTTTAGTTTTGTCGGCCTAGCCTTGCGACTTGTAGCGAAATAATTCAATTGATTATAGAAATTCTTTCCATAGACTCAAACCATTAAACGAAGTGTGTTATAAAACGATGTTAGCACTTAACGCCATATCCGTCTGCAACTAGGACTCCATTCTAGGTGACTTTCAAGACAAGATGACAGTCACGTACGCTTACGCGTTCTAAAGCACGTCGGCGATGGAAATCTTAAATTGTCAATATTCTCCAAACGACTGGATGAAAGAGGGCAACGATAACTTATAAATGCAGTGACGTCACTGACAATGGAATACGTGCAAGTGACGGCGCACAGCCTACGCTTCAGAATAAGATTTGCATGAATAGCAAATGCCTCATGAAAAATGCAATAAAGCCACCAAATTTACGTTAGATCAACGGGAGACTGTAACAAACAAGCCAGTAACAAAATGGATGGGCATCACTGAGTTTATCGCTCTATTGAAAATTTTAAAATAAGAAGACCCTATCCATAACCTCACATTTAATTATTTAGTATCCAATTGAGTTTTCATCAACGAAGCTAAATGTATGTACCTACCTATCTAGTATCAGATTTAAGTATACTCAAAGATAGTTCATTGATTACCAAAGTTACCATAGTTAGTTAGTAGACAGGTCCCAATGTCATTGGTTTATTTCCAAGGGAGTCAAATCGAGGACACAGTGGACTGAGTAGAGGGAAGTGCCACCTAGTCGTTATTTGGATTTTTTACCCGTTCCAATTGATTAGGATAGTTGGTTAAATACCTGGGTATCTAACAATATCTTGTCCGTAAATCATGGCGCTACGACTACAGTAGTTCTTGACATTAAACTTCGCCAGTTTTTTTGTGATGGGGTAATTTCGCGTATCGCTTAACCTTGAAATAGCGATGCGCGAACTTACCTCCACCACAAAACTCTGGACAAGATTTTTGCCCACCACTATGTACTGACTATCAGATCTCATAGCTCAAACGAGCAGTGGAGCGGGCTATACTCGGGGTGTCTCTACGTGCCCACCGGATTCGCATGTTGAAGTGGCAATGGGCGGGCCACATTGCACGAAGTGCAGATAGCCAATGAGATCGAAAAGTGCTCGAGTGACCACGGGCCAGCTAGCGCCAGCTAGCGCACCATAAGACGTCCATCTACAAGATGGACTGATGACCTTATAAAGATCGCCAGAAGACGCTGCATGCAGGTCGCTTACAACAGGAACTTATGGAAGTCTAAAGGGGAGGCCTATGTTCAGCAGTGGACATCTTATGATTGATATGATGATGGTAATGACTAATGATACTGATTAACGACATTTTGAGACGATTTCATTGACAAGTAGGTATAAGGACGCGATCATACGTAATTAAGCGTATGCTTGGAAAGTATCTACGTGTGAATGGATGTGTTGGGAGGGGAAGACCTAGCTAGACGGACGTTCCGTGACGTCAGGTCAAGAGTATGTACCTGAAATCGACAAGCTTGTATGAAGAAACTAATGAATGTGGTTGAAGCAAAAGAGGTATGTCGGGATCGTAGCAAGTGGAACAAAGTGGTCTCTGCCTACCCCTGTGGGAAAGAGGCGAGACGGTACGGTACGGTACGGTACGGTATGTATGTATGTTGGAAAGTACGTAACTAAATGTAAATTTCTAGTTCTCTTCATTTTTAGGGACATGTTTTTAGGGTTCCATTCCTCTAAACAAGGCAAAAGAAACCCTTATAAGATCACCTTGATGTCCGTCAGTCTGTCAGTCAAGTAAGACTCTTGTTCTCAGGAACACAGGCATAGGTACTTACATACATTAAAATTGATATCAAACACTAAGGTCTACAGTCCAAAACAGAGACAGACTGACGGACAGCAAAGTGAATCTTTAAGTGTACCTTTTTCTTTTAAAATTTTTCAACAATAATAAAACTTTTATAAGACTGGTTTGTCTAGACATTGCATATTATTTTCCGCATCAAATCTCTACACAAATGCTAACGCAAACCAAAAGCACACAATTGTCATAACCTACCACAGTTGTTGTCATACTAGCAAAATGTATTTAAACATTGTAACAATAGACATAATCAATAGCAGGTTATGAACACAACAGAAACTCGGCTTCAATAATTCGTCACACTATCATGAAACACACAATACACATTATGGTCTCACCTACCTATAAGGTGTGTAAATAGTTTTCAATTGTTCAAGGTGATAAGACTGAAAATTGTGTTATGGAAAAATGGTTTAGTGAAATAAAACAGATATACTCACGTCTATGTAACATCTTAGTAGTTTATGTTTTAACTTTTTTTTAATGTAGGTTTTTTAGATATTAATCTTTGTGTACATATTTTATGTCTAAAGAAAAAAAAAATTAAGGCTCCAATTCCCAATAGAATATATCTCAAACAATTGAACACCAATAGAATTTCAGATTACATCAGTTTTAACAATTCAAGTAGGTAGGTACCTATTGCCTAAATACAAACACTAGTTAAATACATAAGTGGATAAAAGTAGGTTGTTGACTATGCACTAAGCATTTTAAAAGAATCTGTTGAATGTGTGGAACAATGGCATCCAGGTATTTCTTCAAATTGTAAAAGAAAACCTTACCTACTACCAGACGGTTCCTAGAAGCATCTTTCAATTCCTTCTGTGTGTCTATCTGTCACAACTAATTATTTCAAGAAATACAAATGCTAATGACTTCAAATTTGATATAGTTTAGAATAATGTTCACACAGCTATTTTAGAAATAAAAACAACGAGGTATGGATGTTTAATTTTTGTTAAATAGAATGGATATTCTAACACATGGCTTACTAAAAGGTGTAACGCATTGTAAAACATTTTTATTTTTAGGGGACATAGTTTTTGAATTAAAACACAAAATAGGAATGCAACTACCTTCATCTCAGAATGTAGAAGAATAAAAAATCTGAAATAAGTTTGTTACATAGAAGAGTTTTTTTGTGAAATGAATAAGAAAAATAAAATGTTGTCTCTAGACCAGAAAATACAGTTTTTGGCATAACAAAAAAGTTGAGTTGTTGAATCCAACACTATTGTCTTAAAAGAAACTGGCTTTAGATTTCAAGCACAAAACAGACCTCTAGATATTGTCTTTACAGCTTACAAAATGTAAAAAAATGCAGAGTGCATAACAACAAAACCCCAGCAGTATCGAGCTGGAAATGGTTTTGCTGATTATTAGGATTACTCATTACCTGAATTATTTGAATGACAATGCAACTTCAGTGTGACTCACAATGGGAAGTTCTTTTAATGATTTAATAATCATTAAACGGAATAGGTAGTGCAATTTTGTATGACTACAGAGTTTAAGCTTATTGTGAATAAGGAGTATAAACATGGAGTATGACATTGAAAGTTTTTTAGGCTCAGGACTCTCACAATCACAATTTTATAAAGTAATATTTTCAATTGGAAAAATCACAAGCTATTCCAATTTTATTTTTATGGTGACAATTCATATTTTTTTAATAATTTCAAAAACAAATTAACATCCTATTGTTTATACAATATAAAATAACTAGATACACAGATATTATTTTTAATGTGATGGTACGTAATTGTTTATCTAAACTCTGGTTATTGAAGAAATAAGTTGGAGTGGCCATCATTTTATGAGCATGATATCATAACATTTGCTTAATGTGCTGTGTGGATTGATGTAGCTTGGTAATTTTAATTAAAAAAAAAGTATACAAAACTACCCTATTTTACTTGTGATATGTGACATAATTGAATTCTAATGAGAAAAATAGTTTTCTCTTAATCCAAATGATTAAAGTACCTAACAACCGATGTCTCGTGAAAAGAGTAACTATCATAATTATCAAAATAATATTTGCAATGGATAAACATATATATATTTTAATTTTTAGAAATCATACATATAATAGGACAAATACGTAAGTGACAATGGACTTGTTAGTTAACTGTACTCAATTAGTTATGCGTTTGTTTGATAATTTTGTTTCGAGCATTCTATTGTTTTGACGGACTCAAAAAAAACTTTATGAAGGAACTTGTTTTTGGACAAAGGTCGAAGTTTAAAATTAGTCGCTATTAGAGATCGAACTACTCACCGTTTTAAAAAAAATCCTGAGTTTTTGCCTATAAGCAATACATTTTCCTTTAATTTGTGTTGAATCTTCCTCACTTTCTATTCTGGTAGACGGTAAACTAACAAAGACCAAATTTTATTGCTCGCTTCAAACTTTATAACTGATTAAAATGTATCGTTTTTTATAACGCGAAAATAAAGTTATTTAAACAATAATACATTTAACTTTATACATAAACTGTCACTTTAACGTTAAGCAAACAAGTAAAATAACAAAAAATGTGCACTTCCAACTACCGCTCTCGGACGGATGGTCCCACAGACTAAGCAAACAAAACCAAATACCAGGAACGAGACTACTCAACCACCGCACCGCTGCATAAATGAATGCATGCTTGCCACAATGAAAATAAATTAATCGTACCAGTCGTAGTCATATTTTCCTAACTAAAATGAAACAATAACGTAATCAATAAAGTTTTATTTGTAGTAACTTTCTGTTTGTTTTAAAATATATTCAATATAAAATTAGAACATTAACTTTGTCTTGGTAAGGTTTGTTAAGAAATTAAAATTAAGCCGGTACATAATTACGTTTGTTTTGGTCATGTTGGCTATTCTAATGTAACCAAGTCTGCCCTTTCATTTCTAGAGTGTGACGAGTGTTGTGTGTGGTTATAAGCGTGCTAGCGTTTAATGCCAGGTGTAAAAATTTAAAGCGTTTGTTAACATAATTATCGCAAAAAAAAACCAGTTTAGATCTGTGCTCTAGACATTCAACTAAGCGCGATGTTAGAGAGAGTAAATTCGCACATCGTTTTTACACCTGTAAAAAGTGTTGCGCAAACTTACTCTTTCTCTATTGCGTCAAGTTGAAAGCCTCTCACTCACAAGAAGAATGGCGGCGTTTTCAAAAAATTCTTGAGATCAACACAAATAACACGCTTTACATTCTGAATGGTAATGCATTAGTGTGGGTCTGAACAAAAAAATACAAGCTGACAACCTATGCATGATACCTAAGTACTTTGACTTAATAGTTAAGGAAACAGCAACGTAAATGCAAATATGACTATGTTTGTTACACTATCAAACTTATTATAAATAATGATACTATTTTCGAAATTATATTTCATTTCTTTGTTAAATACACTACCCCTATACCTACTATTATAATTACCTAATAGGTAAAAAGAAAACAAGTTCGGATTTTTTATGTTGCTTCTTTCAGTGGGTGGTTCTTAGCAGCTAAATCACTTACTCACAGAAGGTCCACTCCCACATATCTAGGCGTAAAAATATTGCTATCATTTTCTACCGTTACCTGTGATTGCCGTAGATTAGATCTTTCACGAGGTCTTACCAGCAGAGTGTACCTAAACTGCGGAGTGGACCTACCCTAAATGCCTAGTTGCATACACAACTTGTTTTCATCCCAGTTCGATTTCTATTAATAGTCACGGTGTAAGATAGGGTACACTATGTATGTATGTCAATTGCTCAAGTACTTACTTACCCTTACAAACCCACTTTATCATGTTCAGAACAGATTAATTTCATATCAAGTAATCTTTTTATCACTGGGGCAATATAATTTATAAATCCAACAATAAAATTGCTCATATAATTAAAACTCAACAATACGCGCCCATGTTTAAATACTTAGTCAGTTTTTACTGTGTTTACGAATTACGGAATCACGGTGGCTGGACGTGTATGTAACGTGCATCTACATAATACTCGTACCTATTGTGTTTTCGATCAACACTAGTGCCGCAATCATAAGTTGCCATCGTATTGTCCCCAGCTCCTAATTTGGCATGGTATTTGGCATAAAACCTTGAAATGATAGAAGTCGGAGACTGTAATTATTAATGGTAGGTACAGTTTTCGATTGAACCAGACGATGAATTTTATTTCATTTTCTGATACGCGGTACCGATGTTCTACGATGCCGATGATGTACCTAATGTATCGGCTATCGTTTAGATTCGATAGGCAATTTATTTTATCGTACTCGTACTTTCGATACTTACTTCCACAAATAACCGCCAGTGGCGCTGTAAAATTCTCCATGTAAATTGTTAGCGCCAATCGCTAGCCAGTGTCATCATCATCATTATGACCTTTATAAGGTCCATCATGTAGGTGGATGTCCCACGCTGCGCTTGCTGATCTGTGGTCTCCACTCGAGCACTTTTCGACCCCATCGGCCATTTGCCGATATGGCCTGCCGATTGCCACAAAATAATTTGTAAAATATCAATGACGTATGCGACAAACATATAAGTGAAAAGCATTGTGTGCACTAATAGCTGTAGAATATTGGGTAGTTTAAAATTGAGGAATATCGTATCAAATAATACAATATTTAAATACCGTCACGCCCTCCCACAGGTGTAGGCAAAAAAGTATTTTATTCCACTTTCTGCGATCCTGACCTAAACTTTCCCTGCGTCCATTTTCACAATGCTCTTCATACAATGCCCATCGGTTCAGGTACTTTTGACCTGATCTTTTCCAAAACGTTCCCAATTTGATCACGGAAAGGTCCAGGCCTTCCCCTTCTAATGCACACACACAAGCTCCCCAAATATACATATTTAGTAAATCTTCTTTTATCCATCCTCTCTACTCCACGTGACCCAACCAACTAAGCATACCTTCTCTATCGTAGTCTAGTCCAGTCACTAAATAACCTCAGGACTATGAAGGGACACCTAGCGCCACCTATCGTTGAGTAGAACTTCTACCGTCAAAATTGTATCCCAGATTCCGCTATCCGAGTTTCGAAGATCAGTTGCATAAACACAACCTCCAACTTTCTCTCTATCGTAATATCCCAGGCATAATATCTGGCTGGAGAGAGATCTCCCTATTAAGTCTTCCCCGTAATCATAAGGCAAATCTCTAATTTAATTTCCAGTACCTACAAGAAGAATTGAAGGGGTGTATTGAACCTACCGCCACCTATCGTCGAGTAGTATAACTTGTTCGACAAATTTCATCTACATCATCAATTGTCAAATAGTATCCTACACGGCGCTAATGAAGTTTCGAAGATCGGTTGCACAAAAATACAACTCCCAAGTTTCTATGGACTTCCTTCCCCAGGCATAACATTTGCCCGTAGAGAAATCTCTCTGTTGGAGTATTTTCCACAGGGGTATCTAAAGTTACATTTAAGAACCAATATACTTACCTTACATGAGAAAAATACCTAGGTAAGTATTTACTCTGCTATTTTTCGACAAAGGACGATACTAGATTAAAAATACGTGAACACATATCTAGGTTTGCGTATCTACACTAATATTATAAAGAGGAAAGATTTGTTTGTATTTTTGTATGTTTATAGTGAATAGGCTCAAAAAGTACTGGGCCGATTTTAAAAAAAAAATACTATTAGAATGCTACATTCTTCCAAATTGACATAGGCTACGTTTCATTTTGAAAAAAATTGGAGATCCTTGGTAATCGTCAATAATGTAACCAAGGGTGTAAAATCCGTAATATTTTAGTATCAGCATTGCACCCGTGCGAAGCCGGGGTGGGTCGCTAGTCTAAGTACTATAATTTTAAATGTAATCTATTTAATGCCTATTTTACGCCTCTCGTCTGTTTTTAAACCTAAAATTATGGCACAGAAGGTTACGAATCTTGAAATAGAGATGATTTTGTTTATGACACGTTTTTTGTTCTCTGCTTTGCTTAAACCCTAGGATATTTATGCAGTTTTGTATTTTCTAGGAACCTATACATAACTACACATAATTATATCCGTTGAATTGTCTAATTGTCATTCGAAACTAAGTACTTCAGTCATAATTTTTAAATGATAGAGACAATGGAAAATAACCTATACTCGTACACTAACTGGACTGTTAAACTAATTCCAAAAATCATACACACACACCTTTGTCGTGCACGTATGTATAGTATCTAGAAAGCACATGACCCAATGTTATAGACATTCTGCAAAAATTAGACGTCACGTCGCCTGCGGATGATAAAATGGGCGTTACTCAATAGGCAGGCTATTGATAAGCGATAACGGTAGACATCACGAGTCTACTAATTAATTATGCTTTGGTAGTATGATAAAGTGTACGTTTGTCTAGCGCTTTTCGAGCTTCCTTAACATTAATTGATCATGCAGTGCAGTAGTAGTCCCTAAACTACGTGCATAGGCCTCTATGTACATATAATAATAACTTATTTACTTATTTAACAGCCGCGTATCGTTAGGTCAGTCTGGCATACTTACAAAATGTATGTATGTCGGTCGAACACATAAAACACTCGAACGCGACATGTTGTCTCTTAGATAATTAGGTGTGCCCCTGATAACCTATTTGTTTCAGAATTATCAATAATGTTTAGTAAACAAAGGCACGCAGAAACATGTGACAAGCGGTTCCATCCGGAACTGGACTTTAGAAATGTATTATTTAGCTAATCCGTACCATAAAGTATGGCAAATAAAACAGTTGTAAACCAAAATACGTAAATAACTTGCGATACAAGCCTCGTCTTGTATGAGATAGTGAGGGAAGGGTACCTATAAACGCGGCTCTACGCGATGTACATTACATGATTAGTGTTATGTATTGTTTTGCTACAATATTTTAGTACAGCAATGTATGTAGTGGCGCGCCTGTTCATTCCATACTCTTTATGAGCGGCTACAGCAATAAAAAGTTATCAGTTTTGTTCGCAACGTATCAAAGACTGCACTGCCCTGTGTGGAAATATAATAAGGATTATATGTTTTGTGGTGACTGAGAAGCATGGCGAAATCTAAAGAGATTAAGTCCAAAGTGAAAACGGAGGGTGAATTTGTACCCCCTGACGGTGGATGGGGGTGGATGATTATAATCGCGGCGGGGTTTTCAAACGTAAGTTCACTTCAACTGCTTTGTAACATAGCATCAGAACAAAGAATTTAAAAGTTAGGTCCTGTGGAATTTACTGTTCAATTAAATAGGGATACCATTTAATATACTCTGAATTATCAAGCACGGTTATAATCCATTTCAAGCTAGACTTTGAGATATTTTGTCATATGTACATATATGTTTTTTACATTGAGCTATTAGCATTGATGGCCTTACGAGTAAATTATACAAAACATTTTAAGTTTTCTTATGAAATTTTAACTTCGGTATCACGCGTAGGTAGTTACTATTTTTTTACAATGATCTCAACGTTAAAGTTATTACATGCCTGCTTATTCAAAATTCCTAATTTGTTCCGCGTTTGACGCAGGTAAAAGTATACGAGTTGCTGCATTACATTATATCCTTACCTATTATTTTTATAAAAAAATAAATATTTAAATTATGACTTTGCAACGTTACAAGCAGGTATTTATTTAAATACCAAGGTGGAAAATTGCCTTCGAGCTTTTGTGTGGCAGACATTTTCCTTAATGATTATTGTGTTTGTAAGTACCTAGGAACATTATTGTGATCAGTATTATTGTTCTACTAACGAAGAGTTTTTGAGATTAAACGCAAACCCGGTGCCAATATTAGTAGGGAAGTACGTAAGGGTTATCTACAATTAATTTACACAACTTAGTAAATAATCTTATGACTCCTTTATATGCGTACTCGTATTTATACTTTGTGTGTTATCTCTTAAAACTTTAAAATTTTCTGGTTAGGCTCGTCAAACACACTTTTCCTGAATAAGCATTTTCTGTAAAGGTGCATTTTCCGCAAAATGTTCTTACACTCCTAAAATGAACACTTTTCCAATTTAGAAACTTTTCCGAAATGTGCATTTTTTCCAAAGTGTGAACTTCCCCATTTATGTAGGGCACTGTCTCAAAACGTACACATTTATTATTTAGATTTGTTAATAAAAATACTTAGATAGTATTTCCTTTTTAGGGTCCCATAGTCCAAATTACAAAACGGAAATCTTATAGGTGCGGTCTTTCTGTCCGTCAGTTTACATTTGCACAGTGTCATAGATACCCTAAGTAATATACACAAGGGTACCCTTACCCTTAACTCCACTAGTAAAACTTCTGCAAACATGCACACTCTGTATATAAGTGCACCTATTGACAAAGTATCCATACCAGGCAGTAAACTTTTAGAGACAGTATATTTTCCGAGAAAGTGCACACAGCACCGGTACTATAGCTCAAACGTAAACTAGTAATTAATCCAATAAGTCATTGATGTTATTTATTTTCAACTAATTACGGTCAACAACCCACTGCAACCCGTGTGGTGCCGGGCTAGAATAGCACCTCCTCCTTTCTTCCCGTGGGTGTCGTAAGAGGTGGACTCTGGGAAAGGGTTTGTGTATTGTGGGCGATGGGCTAGCAACCTATCACTGCAATATCACGTTTAACCATCTGATTACCCTGAAATTGCTAAACGTAGCTCTGGATTTTTTAATTCATGTGCTCTGCCTACCCCTTGGGAATACAGGCGTGAGAATATGTAGATATGTATGTAATTGAGTACAGCCAAAAATACTAACAACGTGCTGACTTCGGGGGCGTCCATAAATTATGTGAGGTGTTTTAGGGGGGGAGGGGGTCGAGTCAAATCTCACCTAATCTCACGTTGGGGGGAGGGGGGTCACGGCAAATATAACGCTATTTTTTTCTTGCTTCAAACAAACAAAAAAACTACTATTTTGGTCCATTTAATCCAGATGCCTAAGGTCTGAAAAAGCGAAGTAAGTATGTGGATGGCGCTTTACATTTGACACTTCATGAGTGTATCCAAACGAAGAAAAATTAAGTTTTTTTAAGTGACGTGAAATTAGGTTTCTTAGACTGTTTGAAGAACAGCATATCCACGTGACATGACGTAAACATAGAATTATAAGCGTAACAGATAAAGAAACAAAATAAGAGATTAAAGTAAATCATTATCCGATCGTTAGAGCAGATTAATAAAATATAAATTGCATTTCCAAAGTAATGTTTTAGGTTGAACATAGTGTTTATTTAGTTCTGTCTAGAATTACCTTTAGACTTTAATTTACTGTACATGCATACAATCACGCCTATGTTTTCAAATGGGATAGGCAGAGCACACGAAACGTGACATAGACAATACCGTGGTTATGACTATTTCACGCTTCGCAGCCACTTCTAGCATAATGTTATGTATGTATGTATGTAACTCTTTATTGTACAAAATAAACATGACAAATTAACAAGCACAAAACAAAACACAAGTAGGTAGGTATAAAGGCGAACTTATCCCTCAACGGATCTCTTCCTGCTGACCTTCAAGCGATTGACAAAACATGTGAATTTTAGGTTTAAGAGGGCGCACACATTTTTTACGTGTGGGAAAGAGGCGTGACTGTATGTATGTATGTAATATAAGATCAGGTGGGGGAAGAGAAATTCAGGGGCAGGGCAGGGGTAAGAGGCACCACAGACCATAACTCGTCGAGTTATGAGTGATTATGGTCTGTAGAGCGCTCTTATCTCTGCGTTTCTCTTCCCCCACCTGACCTTAGTGGTTTTGGACCAATGTTTAAAAATCGTGAAATGTAAATTAACTCATATTTAGCCATGAAAAAAATATGGTTAGACTAAACATATTTTGTAAATTTACAATAAAATTGTTTCATTTGTAATTACATTAAAATCAATGAGAAAAAAAATAAAGTAATGGTTCAACTTTCAAATTATGTAAAATGATATTTGAATAATAAAAACCAATAATTTGATTCATGTTAATCCGTTTATCCCCAGTAGACTATATTGTCTATCAGATAATAACAAGTTTATATCGTTTATGGTAAATTTTAATGGAAAATTTTCAAGTGAAAGACAGCTCTGACGCGTATTTTTGTGAAAACCCTTCAACAAATTGGCTAAGTAAAAGAAATCTGTGTTGCTAATAAAATATTTCTTTCCGTTAATCCCTAGAAAAAGAGTTTATTTATATGTTACAGTAGTTTTTCTTTAAAAACTTAAGGATTTATAGCTTTCTAAAGCATTTGAAAAACATCAAAATCACCGAATTTTGTTTGCACGCTCTTAAAAACAGTTTAAATAGGTAATAGTGACAGGTTGGTAGCCTAGTAAAATATGCTAAAAGTGGCTATGAATCGCGAAATAGTCATCGATTTGTCTAAGTAGCGTTTCGTGTGCTCTTATCCTGCCCCGTTTGAGAATACAGGGGAAACGTAGTGGTGATCCGAATTACTAATTACTTACTTACAAATATTTAGAGCAGCCTTTAATTAATCAGCTCTTTAAAAAACTACGTCATATGTTGTGATGTGTTGGAAACAACGTCACTTATTAGGTACTGATTGTTATTATTTTTTCATCACACTTGCTCGTCAATGGTGGTGTTACGGGCGCGTATCCTTCAGCACAAAGGCCTAAATTGTAACCGCGGGAGTTATCATTACATCCTATGGGAGGTAAAGTTTAGTTTTAAAAATTGCAAAAGTTAGTATAGGTATTTTAGTTCTGACTAAGGAGGTTACAAATGTAAAAATAAAAATTCTGCTATTAAAACTTTAGGGCCAATTTTTAAATGCATAATTTATGTATGCATTATGAAACTATATTAATTTAATACTTTGGATGTATGTGAACGCGTTTTTAATTTGCATTTTTCGTAAATTTGTTTGAACCTTTTTGGTAGAATCTGGCTGTTTGACCATTCGAATTCTGTACGAAACATAGTTCTTGTCTGTGGTATATGACTAAAAAAAGTGACAATAAACCTAAACGCACTGACAGCAGTGACAGCGCAAAAGGAATAGCGCGGCGCGGTGACGTGATGTCATGAATTTTCTTTAATTTTTAGTGTTTCCTCGCAAATGTGATGAAAAACATTGTGTGTAACACGGGGAGTAAAGGACATTATAAACTCGAGGCATAAAAGCCCTCCGCCTGCGGCGTCGGGCTTCTAACAGCCTCTCGTTAATAATGTTCCATTTCCTCCCCTAGTTTCTCAATGTACTATTTTGCTATCGTTGTCAGGTGCAACGCGGTTGATAAAATCAAGTTTGTTTGTTTTTACTTTTTTTACGGGCTTACACATGGTTTCAAGATGATTATAGTACATGCATAATCATCAAACCGCGTTTAGAAAGGGATTGAGCTCATATTTCATTTTTGAACTAATGCATGATATGACATTGTCAATGGTAGAGTAAGCAGATAAAATTAAATTGTTATTTTGGTACAATGAAGAACTAAACTTTGTAAAGCATGGAAAAAATATCAAATTACACAGCGTTTTTTATTTTATTTTTCATTAATAGATAATTCTTCGGATCAAATAGAGTTACTTTCTTAAACCTGTAGCGTTTTTAAAGTATTTTAAATATTTTTAAAAATGATTTTATAGTTTATGTACAAGTGGTAAATGTTGTCATCGATGTAATGTAAATTGTCAAAACTGTCACAATTTAAATTTTACACTTACGCTAAAGGACTTCTCACACTTGTGATCAACACGATTTAGTTTGTATGAATAACAAAAAAAGTCTCAATTCAAATTTAAAAGAATCCCACGTAGGTATGAAGATATCAAAGATCGGTTTATGATTATACTAGCTTTCCGCCCGCGGCTTCGCCCGCGTGGAACTCGGTTATATTGCGGTATAAAGCACAACTATAAGAAAACTTCTCGTTTCAAACGACACACAGCGCCATCGATCTATTATCTATCGATCGGTCATCGATTGATATCGATCTATCATCGATCGATATCGATCTATCAAGCAAACTATATTTTTGTTTTCCCTTGGGAAGATCATTTTTTCCGGGATAAAAAGTAGCCTATTATTTAATCCGGACTTCTATCTTTACGCCTGCAAAATTTCAAAGCAATCGGTTCAGTAGTTACGGCGTGAAAGCGGAACAAACAAACAAACAAACAAACAAACAAACAAACAAACAAACAAACTCACTTTCTGACTTATAATATTAGTAAGGATTAGTAAGGATTTAATCATTTATTAAGTACAATTTTGCTAACGGTACTCTCGAATCCCTTTCTAAACGCGGTTTGAGACGCCTATGTTCCCAAATGGGGTACAGAGCGTCTAGCGTCATGAAGTCGGTCAAGAATCGAGTCGACTTCATTACACTAGAATCACTAGATTAACCATGACTATCCCACTCTATCATTTTTAAGTTGTATAGGTTTTAAGTTAGATAAAATAGGTACAACTGGGACAGGTTGCTAGCATGACGCCTATAACATACATTAACCTGTTTTCCTTAGTCGCCTCTTACGACACCCACGGAAAAAAATGGAGAGATGTTATTCTAATCCTGACACGACTCGGGTATAATAATACAGAGTATAAGCAAAAAAAAATCGGTTGTCTGTAAAATCGGCTTACGGACGATGGTTGAACGTGACAACGTCATAAGAAAATAGTGATGGAATGGTTCCATTTTTCAAAAGAAAAATTATAATTTTATTTTATTTTATTTTGAATGAATTACAACAGTATATTCATTCAATATTATAATAAAATTAACATATTTTACAGCATGCATTAAAAAAAATACAAAAAGAACTCTTTCGAACCGGATTTGAACATACATACATACATAACCGTCACGCCTTATTCCCTGCGGGGTAGGCAGAGACAACAGAGCGCCATTCGCTTCTATTTTGACATACTTCTTTCGCTTCACTAACATTCATCACTCTCGTCATACACGCTCGACGGTTTCGGGTACTCTTAATTTGGCCTCCATTTAGCACATCGCCGATCTGGTCGATATACGTTCTTCGAGGGCGCCCTCGACCGACTTGCCCCTCGACCGGATTTGAACTAGTGACCTATTCCTCTAGAGTCCACCGCACTACCAACTGAGCTATCGAAGGTTGAGAATTGGAGTTCAAATTCTGATAAAATTTCTGCAACGTAATTGGTTTAATGGGACAATGGGACGCCTCAGATATCGAGGTAACGCCGCATACGTCATGTTTTTTCGTGCGTGCAGCCGGCTCCATCGAATTATAAGACGTTGTCGTTGTCACGTCAAAAGAACCTTAAATTGTGATTAAAGTGATCTTTCTTCGCGTATATTCATAAACGACTGAAAATCACTTTATAGCAGATTTGATAGGAGTTATAACAGCTTAAAAATCATCTTCTAGGTGATCACATCTGAGTTTCAATAGGCCATTAAATTGAAAATTGAAATCTCTGTTCTTATACCCTTTACGTTTGAACGTCCATTCTCCATGGAAAAATCGATGTGCAATATTACCCCTACTAAAATCTAGCCTAGTTACATTTCAGGGACTGTAGCAACAGTTCTATGTTCCAGCTCGCTGCCCTGCCGATGCTGCAGCAGTTCGGGCTCCTCTTCCGCGACCGCTTCGCCGGCCTCGGCATCAGCAGCTCGGAAACCACCACAATCATCAACATGAACTCGGCGCTAACCTCTTGCGTCGGTGCGTGACGCGCCTCGCATGGTCCTGACCATACTGGCACATTGAGTATTCCATTTTTTTTAAACTGCAATTTTTAAGAATAGGCCATAGACACAGTTCCTTTAAAAAAAATTCATAGATGTTTCAACGCCTAGAACATCATTTAAGTTCCAACTCACTTTAAAAGGTCGACATGTTGACGCGTTGTGGTGAGGTTAGGTAGAATAGTATGATTGCGTCACATCCGATTTTATCAAGTTTAAATTACTCACAATATTTTTTTACGTCTCGAAAATTATTTTATGCTTACAAAGAAATAACTAAACATAAGGGTAGGAGTAGAGTCATAATGTAAAGGCTGTATGAAAAAAAACTATTTAAATTGCATCCCCATTCGCAATTGATTTTTCTTTGATCCTGTCATCAACAGGCAATAACATCGTATAAGTACCTATACTTACAAAAACATTACGCCTGTATTCCCAAATGGGGTAGGTAAAGAAAACACGAAAATGTTGCATACCTACTCAAAACCATAATGACTATTTTCATGTTTCGGAGCTAATTTCACTAGCTTAAGTAAAAATTACGTTTTTTCTTTAGACCTTCTTAAAGACTGTATCGTTTGTTATAAATACAAGAACAAAATAGGTACTATATCTTTTTTTTAATTTCTTATTTACATACTACTATCAATTAAATATGTACAAAATAATATGGACAATTAGAATAGCACCACAAAAAAAAATATTAGTCATTTTTTGGCCTGCTTTCTTACTCTTTGCCCCATGGTAGAAATTAACGATCGGACAGCGACTTTGTCATAAGTTCGTGCCAATCTTATTCCAGTCTGACCGAAACCGTTGCACAGTTTCGGCACTACGGGCTGTTTTACGTAGTTTAGCTTTCATTATAGCCCGGTAGTGTTCAATCGGGCGAAGTTCTGGACGATTTGGTGGATTTAACTCTTTGGCCACAAAATTTACGTTATTGTCATTATGCCATTTTACCACCTTAGTTGCCATTGCAAGACGCTAAGTCAGGCCAAAATACAGTTTCGGACTTGTGCTTTCGGATCATAGGCAATACTCGTTTTTGAAGGCATTCTTTCAAATAAATATCGGCATTCATCTACGAGGTAGTGAAAAATGCAGTTGACTTCATTCCGCATTCACGGATTGCCTGCCACACCATAACTTTTCTGCCGAACTTCTCAACGTTAATCGATTTTTCAGCATCTGTGATCCCTGCTCTTTCACATACCGTGTAATACTGGGGACCTGGCAAAGACTTATAGTCTAGTTTTACATATGTTTCGTCGTCCATGATTACACAACTGTGTTTTTAGATAAAATCGAATCGTACAATTTTCGGACACGTTTTTTTACAGATGTTTATTGTTTTTGACTTCTTTTTGGCTGTTTTTGTTTTTAAAATGTCTTCAAATTATTTATTTTCTTTGCACGTTGTACCATCCCAATACTTGTACGAACTTTTTTCGCGATATCTCGGACAGATGGCTCTGTATTTGATGCAAACAACTTTTCAATCTTTTGCTCCAGTTTCGGATTAGACGGACATGGTTTCTGGCCTGGCCGTTGGCGGTCATAGAAAATATATTCTTCGCCGTACTTACGGATAGCGGTTTGGGCGGCTCCCACACTAATATTTTCCATTTGTGCTAGTTTTCAGTACGTAATACTTTTAACAGAACACCATTTGTCCGCTACCGATTTTCGTTTTTCCGGTGTAAGACCTCTCATTTTTTTATTATAACAAGTTTTGCGAAAATAAAATATAGATATCGGTTCTATTACAAATGACAATCATTTGTCTTGTATCGGTATATTTTTTAATGAATAGGTAAGTTATTTGTAGCAGGGCGAAGTTGTATTTATTACAAACGATAGGTACAGTCTTTATTCCAGAAAACAAATAGTTACCTACGTAGTTTTGGAAATTTAAGTGTCCAATTTAAGTTGAGACTTTTTGATCAACGTTTTAATATCACAAAAACTTTTATTTTTACTAGTTATTACCTGCGAATGTGAAGTAATGTTCCAAATATTATTTAGTCATCGGTAATATTTACATGTTTAAGCATAGTTTCGTGCATTGTTCTTGTGGCTCTTCGCTGTGTATGTCGCGTATAACAAAACACTGTATGGCCTTATGGACATTTACGGTCCGCAACGCGTCTATTATTATTCCAATGTTTGAATGAGTAATCAACTAATCAAGTACTAGGAACTTTAAATAGGTAGAACTTGAGTAGGTATGCGAGTTGCCTTGAAACCTAGTAGCTATGTAATGATCACGCAAACTGTGAGTGCGATGATTAATTAATAGTACATACATACATACATATTCTCACGCCTGTATTCCCAAGAGGGGTAGGCAGAGCACATGAATTCAAAAATCCAGTGCCACGTTTAGCAAATTCAGGGTAACCAGATGGTTAAACGTGATATTGCAGTGACCGGTTGCTAGCCCATCGCCCACAATACACTAACCCTTTCCCATAGTCGACTCTTACGACACCCACGGGAAGAAAGGGGGAGGTGCTATTCTATCCCGGCACCACACGGGAAAATGATTAATTAATAGCGTTTTATATTTCAGGGTTAGCCAACGGGCCGGTTTTCAAAACGTTCACCTACCGCCAAGTATCACTAACAGGAGCAATAGTGGTGTTTATTTCACTGATGTTCTGCACTTTTTCATACAACTTCGCTACATACCTCGTATCTTTTTCGATACTTTATGGTGAGTTTAGTTTGAAATTGTTGCTTATCAAACAATGTTTTTATTAGTCGCCGATGATCTTCGATAGTAGGGTCAATGATGTCGACATTCCAGAAGCTTAATTGATACGGCTTATATCTACATGTGTGCTTATACATACAACAAAACAACATACATCACGCCTGTATTCCCAAATCGTGTTCAGTGTTGCCACCTGCTGGGTTTAAAAGTCGCTAAACATTTTTCGAAATATCGCTAGATTGTAGAAAATGTCTTCCAAAAATCGCTAAATGTATGGAATAACAGCTATATTAACTGAAAAAATTACTAAAATGTATGAAACGCCTGAAAAAAAAGTCACTAACATAATCCCAAAAGTCACTAGATTTAGCGACAAAGTCACTAACTAAGTACGTCATGTTTTTGAATACTCTATCAACCCGATGATAGAGTACCTATTCAATACCATGACGTAGTATATTTTTAGGTGTTAAGCTAGCTAAAAGAGTTATAATAACTAGTCGCCCCTTACGACACTCTCAGAAGAAATAGAGAGGAATTATTCTAAGCTCAACACCACACGGGTACATACAACAACAAGACTCGATTTGCCTATAGCTAGTACTGTAATATGGTATTACAATACCCTCTCCTTTATGAAGAGCATTTAGCCGTATCATCGTTACTGCTAATAAAACAAATAAGGCTCCGTGTCTATGATTACGAGTATGTGACCGCGCCTCGGTTAGCGTCATTACATACGAGTACATACGTCATCTATAACTATAGCAAAATTATCTGATCTCGATGCAATTAATATATTAAAGTAAAGTGCCAACTTATACCGTATCAACCACTTTACACTTCAGCTAATTTACTATCGGTAGAGGAGGCCGTTATTTTATTTAATAAAGACAGGAAAATGTCTTTGAGATTACGGGCCACTCTTCTTTTTAATTACCGTAAGATTTCCACTTTACTGTAAATAAATATTCTACAGTACGAGTAGGTACCTATATGTTTGCATTTTCTGTAAAAAGTATTGTGCATTTTTTTAGATTTTGAGTTAAGAGGTACACTATATAGTCACAGGTTGCTAGTCTGTCGCCTAAAATATATCCCACCCTATATCCTTAGTCGCCTCTTACAACATTCACAGAAGAAATAGCTGTTGATTTGCAATTATTAACGTTTCAGGTGCGGGTTATGGCATCAGCAGTTCGGCTAACGCACTCGCATTAAACACTTACTGGAAGGACAGAAGGCGACTAGCTACTAGTTTATCATGGACAACTACCGGCCTTGGACCAATGCTATGGCCTCACATCATCACCGGCCTCATATACCTTTTCGGTGAACATGGATGCATCCTTGTTATAAGCGGATTTTCATTACATTCCATAGCTTGCGCATTACTCCTCCAGCCTGTAGAATGGCATAGCAAGCCTGCCAAACAAAAAACTGGTGATGAAGAAAAGTTACTGAGTGGTGATCAAAATGGACAAGATAAAAAAGATAAGGAGAGCGGCTATTTCAGTCAATTTTCCAAATTTAAGAATCTCAGTGCTTTCTCCAGTCAATATATTTATAATGAAGATGATGCGGTCAATACAGGTTATGAAATAACCGACCCCGGTGTGCCAATGATGCTCCGCGCCAACGACGGCTACTTCAGCCAGTCTCGACAGTCCAGAAGTCGGCTGTCGTCTAGAGACGGCTCAGCAAAAACATCTCGCTTAAATTCCAAAAAACCCTCAATGTCAAATTTAACGGAGAACAGGTCTCGAAAATCATCAACTTTATATCTAAACGAATCTAAAAAGAATTCAGCTGCAAACTTAGGGGCTCTAGCTCAAGAGCGTGATTTCAAACCAAAAAGGAAGACGTCTATTACACTCAAAGCTCAAATTCCTGAATCGGAGATAGAAGATTGTCCAACACTTAAAGCTCCTCAGGACTTAAAAGCAGATGAAAAAGTTGCCGTTGAAAACATAGACCCAGTGAAGGCAAAATCAATTGCAGATAAAGCCGAAAAGCATTTAGCAAGTGATAAACAGTTAGGTAGTAAAAGTATAAAATCATTCAAAATGGAGGGCCAATACGGCGAGACTTATAATAAAAATAATCATAGTAACATATCTCTTAAAAACCAAGAGGATAACGATGAAAGAAAATATTTAAAAGACAATGTCAGCAATCAGTCTTATCGTACCCGCCACAGGCGGAAATCTAATAATTTTAACTATGAGAGTGAAGTGCTAAAACAAGCTTCTTTGAAGTTGGAGCAGTACCTAAAAGAACATGAAGTAAATGAGCAAGCTGATAAGTTTAAATTGTTAGTAAACGGTCCATTAGATGACGACGTATTTGATGAAAAAAAAGAAGACGAATTGGTTGAAGAAGAAGAGGAACGCCTGACATTTTGCCAGAAAGTTTATATATTTTTCGATTTGGACTTACTAAAAGATTTTACATTCATTAATTTGATGTTGGGTATTACACTAGCAAATTTTAATGAACTTAATTTTTCTATTTTGACTCCATTTATTCTGGGTGACTATGGGATGAGTAAATCTGAAGTGGCTTTCTTTATGTCGCTTTTAGCTGGAGTGGATATTTGCGTTCGATTTTGTATTCCCTTCGTAGCTGGCAAGATTGGATGGGATAACAATTCTTTCTTCTTGTTTGGAGTTATGTCTATGGCCATGGGAAGAGTAGGTAAGTCTATACCTTTCACTGTACATCGCGAGTTAAGCGAAAAATACTATCCTTACAAAGTTCTATTCATCGCTCATATCCGTAGGACAAAGCATTTTTGGCAAGTTACTGAGTCACGTCAGTTGAATTTCCAAGTAGCTTATCGCTTTTAATGGATTCCTTTAGCTCTTTGTTTACCCGACAGAGATTTCCAGACTCAATTCTCTTACTTATCTTTGGCTAAGTTCCCTGAACTAAACAATGTAAACAAAAATTTACTTAGTACATTGAGTCATTTTGCTACTGAACAATGTAGCTATAGCTATCTCTATCTTAGTAAATAAATGAAAAATAAATCTGATAGATAATTCAATATCCACAAATTCCATGATTCTAGATTCATGGTAAGACTTGTACCTTTGTATCATTTTACTTTAAATTCCCATGCAAAGAAGGAATTTAATCTATTGTAAGATTAACTAGGGTTTCAGTTGACCTATCTAGCATACCCTGACGATATGGTAGCTTACTTCAGGCTACAAATACAAACCTCTCTATTACACCACTTTAATTACTCTTAAAAACTTATATTGCGGAAAATTGCCCCGAAATGTTTCTGGAACACCAATGTTGATATATATACCTTTGTACTCGAATACCTACTATTGTACGAAAGTAAAGGCAATTCACGTCACAATATAGGTAATCACAATAAATGACACGAATCAAAACATACTTTTTACAACTTGCACCACAACCTTTTGCCCTGGCTTCTTGCAATTTAGCTTTCACGCATGTGACGTTTATGTAATTTTATCAATAATCTTAACTGGTTTGTTCCAGTCTTGGCCTACTGTCAGACGTACTCCGTAGTGCTTCTAGTCGCAGTGATGATTGGCTTCGGCAAGGGGCTGAGGACAGTCTTCATGGCCCTGGTGATACCGACCCACGTGCCGCTCCACAAGTTGCCCGGAGCCACTGGAATACAGTTGCTCACTGCTGGCATAGCTTATTTGACCCTTGGACCCTTTGTTGGTAAATATTTCTCGAGATAAGTTTTGTTTGCCCCTTTGAGTTCCGATACACACGACGGGCCTGCGTGAGAGCTACTAAATCAATTTTCATACCTATAGCTTGGAACTGTTACCACGGTGTAGATTTTTTAAATGCATTCTCACGTTTTTTTTGCTGTCAACATTGTCAACATAAATTCGCAGACCGCTAAGATTATTCGCCAGTCGCTATAAATCATAATTCTACCACAGAATAAATTGATATGCAGTTTTAATTCAAGAACTTGCAAGCAACATTGCTGACTAGCCAAATATTTTGTTCAACAACTAAAGTAGAATGGCCAGTCTTAACTTTTCTTGGATTGTTAGACGACAAAGGTACAGGACATTCACCTCGTAGTACGATATACTTAGGTACTTACGAGTATAGTTGTAGACAAGGCTTCTTGTGGTTCAGGATAAAGTGTCTATCCTTCTAATGACCGACATCTCAGTTTTGTGTCGTATTAAGTTAAAAGAATTATTTTCCTATAGGTTTGGTATTAGTTTAGAATTGTAAGGCACTCCCTTTCCTCATAATCGTAATTAATCTCAGAATTAATGAATTGGTAACTCTTCTTATTGAAAAAAAATCGTCTCAAACATTTAGAGATTTATATGCGTAGGTAACTCGCTAATTATTGTAACATAATTGGAATAATAATTCCATACTGAATGTGAAATTAATCGTTTTTAATACATACAATTCTTTTTTTTCTACTGATAATCCAGAGCTGAATCGACAAAATTCCATTCCGCAACTTTTTTTTTTAATGTGGAGAACGGGCGATCTTTTTAGGGTTCCGTACCTCAAAAGGAAAAAACGGAACCCTTATAGGATCACTTTGTTGTCCGTCTGTCCGTCCGTCCGTCCGTCCGTCCGTCCGTCCGTCTGTCCGTCTGTCAAGACCCTTTTTCTCAGAAACGCGTGGAGGTATGAAGCTGAAATTTATATCAATTGCTCAGGTCTACTGTCCCTTGAAGCTGTGAAAATATCAAACTTCTAAGCCAACGCAATCAAAAGATTTAGCCGTTTATGCCGCAAATTTTCGACACTTGCAAGGGAATCAAAACCTACAGGGTGCTTCCCGTGAATTCAGAATCTTGAAATTTGGTACGAAGCAACGTCTTATAGCATAGATAAAGGAAAAATTACGAAAACCATAAATTTTTAATTACATCACATAATTTTTTTTTTTATAATTTTAAACTTACTACCCATTTCCTCATAAACGCGTAGAGGTATTAAATTGAAATTCATACCAAATACTCAGGTCTATAATACCTTTAAGCTGTAACAAAATCAAACTTCTATGTCAACGCAATCAAAAGAAACAGCAATTTAAGCTGCATATTTTGAAACTCGCAAGTACTCGCAAGGGAATCAAAACCTAAAGGGTACTTCCAGTCGACCTAGAATCTTGAAATTTGGCATGAAGCAACGTTTTATAGCACACATAAAGGAAAAATTCCGAAAACCTTAAATTTTTGGTTACATTACAAAATATATATTTTTTAATAAATATAAACTTATTACTTTTTTCCTCATGAACGCGTAGAGCTATCTATAATAAAAATACCATAGTTATGACTCGATTGTCGTAATGAACGAACTTTGTAAACCTTGCAGGTTTGTACGGAACCCTCGGTGCGCGAGTCCGACTCGCACTTGGCCGGTTTTTTGATTTATCTCGATAGCACCCTTGACTCAAACGCAAAAAAGAAAAATTACAATGACTTATTTATTCATTTGTTTTCAGGCTGGATCAAAGACAACGCGTCAACAGCCGTGACTCTACATTGTTTGAACATATTTACGTGGCTGACGGCGCTCTCGTGGGGCCTCGAAAAGTACATCAGGGCCAAACAACAGCCGCAGACCGAAGATATTATTAAAGCCTGAAATTACTACTTAAGATTATCATGTACCTAATATTTTTTACGACTTTTTTTATAATTGTTTAATAAAGTTACTATAAGTGCCGATGATTGTCTCTTTGATTGCAATAAACCACATCAACATGCGACTAAAATTACGAAAAAATCTAATGTTTCCATCAGTTACATTAGTATGGTGCTTGGAGATTAAAATTACCTTAGCACATTTTTATCTCTTTTACTCAATATAAACATCAAGTAAAAGGATTCACTCCTATCCTCGAAAATTTGTTTCCGAACCTTCGATCAACGTTCACCAAGGTTCCGAATAGGTGCTCGTAGAACACATTCTAAAAAGGTGGTAACTGGTAATAGATTTTTTTGTAATTAAATCACGAGTTGTTCCTGTTTTTGTCATGGCAGATTTGTTTTCCTTCCCTTGAAAACAATTTTCTTTTGAAACTCTGAGAAAATACGTTTTTCTTTAAATACATTTTTTTGATAACATTTTTTGGTTTATGATATCATTTTTTTAAATAACTTTTCCAACACTTTAGCAACACGTAGACAGTTGCGCCGGTAGTTCCTGAGTGACTAGCAACGAATTTCCATATTGCTCAACGACTGC
This sequence comes from Adoxophyes honmai, assembly GCA_005406045.1. Classification (NCBI taxonomy): domain Eukaryota; kingdom Metazoa; phylum Arthropoda; class Insecta; order Lepidoptera; family Tortricidae; genus Adoxophyes; species Adoxophyes honmai. The sequence goes on from BHDV01028465.1 coordinate 118,917, forward strand.
ATAACACCATACCACGATTACGTTAATAGAATTTGTGAATGGTCGCCGCGTAAACCGGCACTCTTAATCAATGAACTCGATTAGTCCCCGCGCGCAGTGTTAGGGGTCAGTCGGCCTCACACGCATCTTTTAAACAACTCTCAGTATACGCGTTATCAAATTAAAAAAAAAGTGTTGACAGCTACCTTTCGTCAATGTGACTGAATGTGTTTTGTTTTTTTTTTATGTGGCTAAGGACCAAGAAAGTGGTTTGTGTATTCGGTTGAATAATTTCGTATACGTGACTTAGAAAATGCTGTTGAAACTGTGGACTTTGTACTGGAAATATCGTAATTAGCACGTTTAAATACTTCAAAGTAATCACTGTTATTATTGTCATTGTTATGTTACAATGTTTGCGGCATTATCTACTTATTTCAAATAATTAGAGACCAGAAAAGTTCGAAACAGTGGTGTTTACTTTTTTTTTTAATAGAGCAGGTTCATCATAAGTTTATGAGTAGGTAATTAAATTTAATAGTAATTTTGTTTAAATGTAGCGCCTACCTAAACTTAACGGCAAATGGCTTCAAAAGCAGATAGAAATGGTTGACCTAGGCGTCAATTTAAAACGATTTACAAAATTAAATTATAATTATGATCCTTATGGCGAAGTTCCTTTAGTACAGGGGTTCCCAACCTTTTTTCCGTCGAGCCCCCCCGGATCACAAATAATATTTTCATGTTTTTTTTCAGTGTTCACAAAACTAGCATTTTTTTAACAACATTTGATTTTGTGTACATTGAAATACGTTTTTCTATTAAAAACACAAACGTTTCGCGCCCCCCTTGAGATTGCTCTACGCCCTAAGGGGGGCGTGCCCCCTGGTTGGGAACTTCCGCTTTAGTAGTTAAGGATAAGTCATTACTTAATAACCAAGTAGATAAGTAAAAAATTTACATACGGACCGAGTCTATGATGCCTAGAATGTTCGGAAACTTAGTTCTACAACGAACCAAATCGCGAGTAAACAGATCAAATCTGTTGCCACCAGCTATAACAACTCCAACAAAAACAAAGTCTAAACTCTGTCGCCTAAAATATACCTTAACCTATTTCCTTGGTCGCCAATTACGACATCCACGGAAGAAATGGAGAGGTGTTATTCTATACCGACACCACACAAGAACCCTAATTTACTAAATACAATTAACATCTTGCACTATTATTTTACGGCACACAAAATTTTCGCTGTTGTTATCTTAGTTCCTGTTAGGTATAACACTTATAAAAAAATATTTATCGTAATATTGGTTATCTTTATCAGATCTTGCCCATAATTAAAATTAGCCGCGATATAGGACACTGAGCACTAAGTATCCTAAACCAATCGACAAGCAATAAGAGCTCAAAATGTATCAATGTTATACGTACTACTCCGCATACAACTTGACAAGATTTTAGAGAGAGAGAGAGAGTAAATTCGCGCATCCGCATCGGTTTTACCTGGAAAAAGCGCTGCACCAACTTACTCTTTCTCTATCTAAAATTTTCTAAAGTTCTTCATAAAAATATTCTGGAGTTGTATGGGGAATAGTGTAGGTCTACGATATAAGATATAACAAGCTCCCTCACCTCTCCCACGCGTTAATTCAAAGGAGAACACTATTGTTTTCTTAATTCAAGATGTTACGTTTTTTTAACCGACTTCAAAAAAGGAGGTATTCTATTCGGCTGTTTTTTTTTATTTAAGGAAGCAGGAGACCCGGAAATAAAATGACTTTCAGCAATTTGACCATTATTATCAATTTTGCCGATGTAGTGGCCTTTTTTCTTAGTTGGTACTCATTAGTTTTTTTTTTCAATTACTGAGCTGCTATTTTTAGAAAAGCAAAATGGTCGCGCGTCAATTGATAGATAGATCATTTTTCGAAGTTAAGGGCCCGGGCACACTTAGCGTCTTTCATCCGTCGTCTAGGTCGGCGCTATGGTTGCCATAACGAATGCGGCATTCTATAGAAAGACGCCAAGTAGGGTAGGGTGTCCATCAATGAACCACCAAAAATTTGTTACCTCATAAGTCGGGCCTATGTGAGTGTATTTGAACATAATTTTGTGTCACTATTCACTTGTTATCTAGCTTTCATTTGGTATCAAAATTATAGCCTAAAAATTAACAATGATCGAGTTTTTTTTTAATCAAAGGCAAACTGAGAAATGGTACCAACATTGGTGCCAAATAACATGTCAGACTGTAAAGCAATGCAGCATAATGGTAAGATGGTATATAAAACAACGTATTTATGATCTAAAAACAATATTCTTACTATAATTACTCAAGCTAATGGTATATTTTACTTAATATTCTGAAACGGGCGTAAAGTTCAGTCTCAAAATTCCTAATCTTGAATAAAAATACACATACTTGTCTCAATTTTGCTATTATTTTGAATCTGATTATTATTATAACTAAATTTAGCTAGTCATTAAACTCTACAAATAACCTCTAAGAATTTTAAAAAATAATTTAGCCACGTTAGATTTTCCATAATCCGAACTTTGATATAAGTTTTTACAGTCTTATAGATACAAAAACAAACAAAAAAAACAATTAGACATAAAAATATACAAACCAAATAGGTATAGTTTTAATCTTAAGTAAGTAACGATCACATAGCAAATCAGTTTCTTTTCAACACCTGCATTATCCGGCTCAACAGATTCTTGGTATGCCCACATTTTTTTCCTTTCACCCCACCCCATCCCAAAAAACTACATTTATGTTAACTATTTAAAGAAGTTTAATCAATTACAACTAATTGTTTCTGCCAATAATACAAAAATAAATTAAAAATAAAGTGCACCTAAGCACTAACAAGGATAAAACTGGTTCATTGTGTACCACGTCTTTGTGGATCATTGTGTACGAACTTCTATTTTAGAGGTTTAAAAAAAATTAACGGAACAAGATAGCGGCAAATTAACATTCGGCAATTATAGCTAGTTAGCCATTCTACAAAATAAATAATTTTCATGTGTTACGATTCGTAATAAGCTAGTAAAATTAAATAAAACAAAAGTCTTTTTTTTCTTGTTTTGGTGTCGAAAATCACTAAAAACGTCACCACGCATGGGCTTCTAATAGCACGTTTGGGCAACCTCTCAAATTCAAAATAAAGCGTTGGCTCAATGTGTACTACTGGCTCATTGGACACCCGACCCTATGCTCGGGCCTTTTATGAAAATGTGAAAATGACAAAAATTTCGGGTTTTTTTTATTTCTCTTTACTTCGGTCTCCTTCTTTCACGCTTGAAAAGAGCGAGACGTTTTTCTGATGTAGGTAGAAAATTATTCATGCTACTACAACAGACATCCAAATAGATATTTTTAATCACTAATTGTAACAATAACAAGCAGTGCGCAAAAAAATTAAGAAGTTTAACAACCGGAAATAAAAACTTTGGTTCAAATCCGTTGCCAGTGGGTACAGAATTTGCAGTGAAAAGTGACGGATTTTTAAGAACACTTGAAACCTCGTCAGATAAGCACTAAACTAATTTAATTACCTTATCTGTGTAATCAACTTTCCTTGACTCAAGAACAACCAAGGAGTCACGTTTTTCTGATACTTTTGACCTATTCAATGCCACTGTAGGTAGAATTAGATTTAAGAGGGTAGTTTTGATGTATGCCGATAGAAAGCGCTAGTGCGCGCTCCAGTTTGAACCTTCACTCTCGCTAGCGACAACGTTAGGGCTGAATGATTAATTTTACAGCGCCTCTGGCGGTCACTTTCGGAAACAAAATAACGATAGCTTGAGTCTAATGGTACCTAATTACTAGAGGACGAATTATGCAAAATAAATAGCTTTAGTCAAACAAAACTGAGTATAACAATGTTTAACGTAAGTAGGTACGCCAAAACTATGGACTTTATTAAATAAACACTAAGACATAAATTGTAGACAATTGCCTCTAGTTTTATTTTGTAATACACTGTTCTATCGTAAAATTAGTCAGACAGGAGATATTGTCAAAAAACTGCTTTTACGTGCCATTTTTCCAATATGGCGGCGCTAGCGGCAAAGATACGAGGTGGCAAAGTTGAAATTCGGAAAGAGCACATCAAAATCTATAAATTCACCAATTTTCAAAACTCCCGGAAATCTTTCCAGGTAACCCCTTTAATTCGTTTCTATTGACTGGATCATTTGGGTGTATGGTGAAAAAAGGTGATTATTATGTGAAAAGGTGTATACATTGTACGGCCTTTCTTCTTCATAATTAACGATTTTACTAATCGCAATTATACGAAGATACTGTCCAATTCACGTGGGATTACCGATGATAATAGGGCTAATGCTTTGCGTGACTACTTTATCGAAGATAAATTAGAATTCGTAATAATACTAGCTCGGTAATGATATCGAGCTCAGCGCACAGACTGTCGTCAGTCGCGACCTGATTCCTTATCAGTCGAACAATGCATTGATATAACAAATCATTAGTGTCCGACCGAAGCTTCGGCTTCGGCTTCGGCTTCGGCCACCTTCGGCCAAAAAAACCACCTTCGGCCAAACCTTCGGCTTCGGCCAAAATGTGGCCGAAGCTTTGGCCGAAGCCGAAGGTTTGCAAGTTGTGATTTGAAATTGAACGAACGATGCCAGAGCGAGACGGATAGTGCACAGCGCTTAGCAGAGCAGCGATTTGCTGGCTCGATCACATTGCTTGCTGTTGTTATATAAATTACTGACAACACATAACATAACAACATAGTCACACTTGATTTAGAAGCGAAAACTCTACATAATTTACTGTTGTTTTTTTTTACTATTAGCAAATTCTCGTATTTCTTAAGGTCAACACACCTTCGGCTTCGGCTTCGGCTTCGGCCGAAGGTTGTGATGAAAGCCGATTAATCGGCTTCGGCTTCGGCTTCGGCCAAAATTGTACCTTCGGTCGGACACTACAAATCATATGTGCGACTGTGGCAACGAACTATGGAGAGCAAAGTAAATTGTACTTTCTGAAAACTATCGGTGTCTCTAAGGCTGGTTGTGAGATACTTTAGGGATTAGGTAGGTACTCCGGTTTTATTCTTGACACCTTACTTGTATGTAGGTAGGGTTTCTGTCTATTTTTATAGTCTGCTATTGCCCGTGGCTTTGGCGGCTTAGAATTTATATCCCGCAGGAACTATTCATTTTCGGGATGTAGAGTAACTTATGTTATACATACGATATAATGTCTTTACTCGATACTCAAATTGTAAGAATATGAAATTTCGTCTAAAAATCGTTTCAGCGCTTGAGGCGTGAAAAGGTAACAGAACAGATAGACAGAGTTATTTTCATATTTATACTTAATTGGCGTTAAATACGGAGTACAGATAAAGAGTTGACTTATTTTGGACACATGGGTGAATATTTTCGAATGTGCATATTGGGCGTCC